>JARHVA010001446.1:2497500-2807500 GCA_037957365.1 Torreya grandis | reverse complement strand
TAACAAACCAAAAATCTTGGCTAGTCTAGTCAATAAGGGTAAAAACATTATATGAGTCTAGATTGACATAACTTGGGATAGTTCCCACATTAAAATATCATGAAAAGAGGTAAAAACCCATGATCTCACCTGAGGTGTGAAGGAAAGGAGGATCCTATCTGGGGTTGTGTTAGTTTCATGTGACAGGAGAGAAATGTTCATAAGAGGTGGGAGATAGAGATAACCAGATGATTCAAGGATAACACACATAAATACTATTAGAGAATTATGCAATAAATAAACATTTTAGTATAAGGTCTTTTATTATGTTCACTCTCTATTACATATAAGGGAACCTATTACTATAAAAAACAAATATAGTGCCCTCATTATACAATCTGGAGCTCACTCACAAGTTTTATCTCTCCCTAGTATAATTTAATAGTAGTGCTCAACCCTAATGGTCTTTGTTATGGATTATTAGTTACCACTCTTTATTATTATCCAACCTTCTTCTCTCCCTTTCTGGCTGATAACTACTCTCGTCCTTCTCAACTCTACTTCTCTAATTAGACTCTTTCTATCTCTTTCCTCCAGTGACTCTCTTTCTCTTTATTCTCCTTGGGATTTTCCCATCTAATTATATATTTGAATTTATAACTTATCTTGAAGCCAACTAGCATGTCATCTATCATTATATCACCATAACTCCAAGTCATGATATGTATCCAAACAATTCACTTATCACCTTCCCCTGTAATCTCTTGTATGGTTCCTAGATCCATACAACTACTTTTCCTAGGTCATGCCATTTTTTCATATAACACACATTGATAAAATTATAGTAGCTAACATATGATTTGATGGTAATTCTATCTAATTCATGCATAAGTTTTGAGGTTTAGGTTATGCATACCTCTTGACTAGTGGTGATGAACCTATTTGAAGCATACAAGCATGCTCTTGCCTAGTAATTAGCCTATTTTAGGGGTCAATATTTATCTTTTTTTTCTTAAGATTTTTAAAATTTTAATTTTTTTTTTTTTTTTTAATATTTAAAGATCTTATGGGTCCCTTATGGTAATATGTAGGGATTAAATTTGATGGTTGACCCTGTGAGTCATGAATTTTTTTTATTACGATTATTTATTCAACATTGTCATTTAAATATTAATATAGTTTATATTATAAGAAATAAATATTAAATATAATATATATTTACAATAATTGTTTAGAGTTTTGAATGGTCTACTCAAAATTTCACCTTGTATTTGAAAAAATTAATTGTATTTTATAGTTAAAATTAACATATACAGTCATAGAACCATCAAATTCAGTCTCTGGTGGTATGTAATAATATTGGGAACTTTGGAGTTGTGTATATTTGAGAATATAGGATGTATTTTATATTTTTATCAAGCTAACTTATGATTTACTATTTATTAACTTTATTTTAACTATGAATATATCTCAATTTTCAAGAGTGAATAAGCTAGTTGCTTGGTGTTGTTACTAAGGTAGGATATATATATATATATATATATATATATATATATATATATATATATATATATATATATATATATATATATATATATATATATATATAATGTATATATAGGTTAAATTAAAATTTGTCTACTCCACCAAAGTCATGTGGTTGAACCTTCATTTGGTGGAACCTAATAATATTTTTTGTTCACATTATTCACATATGTATTTAAGATTTTTGGGTGTGTGTTTATTATATTATAAACAAAGGCACATAGCACCAAGTCCTTGCGGGAGGAATGAGATGTAGTTTCAAGGATATTTTAGAAGATGGTCTTAATAACATGTTTAAGAATATCAATACCAAAAGAGGAACTATTAAATAATCATGAAAACAACCAATATATTTTTTGCTTAATACATATATATGTGCAAAATGGACCTAAAAAACTTAACCCCAAAGATAAGTAATTTTATTTCCTACATTTGAGTTATAAGCATGAAACAATGTTCAAATGGGATAACTTCTTTAAGTGATGCATTATTGTAGGCTAAAAACACCCTAAGAAATGTTGATTTCTTCTAAAATGGGGTTGAGAATGTGATCCTAGAATCCAACCGCTAGCAACCAAAATTTGAAAACTACGGATGTTGTTGCAAGATATATTTAGTGGTTGTATGCCCTCATATTCTCTATTTTAATGAGTATTTTTAGTTGTTCTATTTTCAATGGTTATAATCCCTCATATTCAAGATTATTTTCAATTCTAAATTAGATCTTGTACTATAATTCAAAGTAGATTCTAGAATAGAGTATCATCTGCATAAAAAATGCAAACTATGGATTCAAAACAAATAATTACTCAAAGGCATCATCATCATCTGGAAGAGGCTGAGATGTTATTATTACCAATTCTATCTTGTATCTGAAAACATAAATAAATCAAAAGCAAAAAAATTAATGAAAATGCTATATCAAATCTACAAACTCCCCCAAAAGAGGCTAAACTAAGAGCCTTTAAATGTTATACTCATTGTTGTTAAGTTGTTCAAAATTACATTTACACTTTTTCTTTATGTGAAAAGTAACTTGTTTGGCTTTCACTTAGAATAACAAGGATGTTCTCACACACTCTTCCACTTGCATAAAATATTAACATATTACATTACATAATTAATTAAGTTTAAATTAATAATACTAATACTATACATATAAATAAAATAAAATATATAGAATAAAGTTATATAAATAAATTTGGAAATTGGTAGTAGAATAAGCCCAATAAAATGAACTAAATCAATGAAGCTACATACAATATACAAAATAAATACTAACCATTTGCATATGCTTTTACTCTATTAAAGGTGCTTTGTGTTATGTACTTCACTTCTCCAAGGCATTGTACAATGTTATTTCTAGAGCATTTAAAGGGATCTAAGAACTTGACTAAAACTAGAAATAACAAAGAGAATATTAATGTCTAAGAATTATGATAATAGCTAAAAGGCATGAAAAAGTGTCGTCAAGAAACATAACAATAGGGAGGGTCACCATGACTTTCATAGGCATTACATTATTTGATACAGTACTTTTGCATCAAACATTGAAATACCTAGTAGAAGTAGTAGCTTAATGGAAGATTAAATATTTATAGCTAAAACAATAAGTGGATCTTGGTTTTAATGATTGTTCCTCTCCCATCATTCATAACAGTATAGTGGTAGGAGCTTGATACAATATGATTAAATAGTGAGGTTAAAGACTAAAAAATAAATTTTATAATGGACCTTCAAGGTAACATTACATTTCATTGAATGAAAACCTTTTCACTAATTATATTATAAAGCATAGAAAATGAAGCAATGAAATAATTTAACCCAAATATAGATTAATACCAAAGGCATCTAGAAGGCAAACCCTTCACAAGATCCAGAGAGATGCCTTTCTCTATTTCAGAATGATCCTGATCAAAGAGTGTAGAGATTTTAAACTCAAAATAAACTGAATAAAGGGATAAAACTATAATGGAGGGGGGCATATTCAACCTTATTTTACTCAAAAACAACAACCAAGGGATCCTTATGCCTACAATCAACTCCTTGGTTATATGGATGGTCTTTTATAATGTGTGAAAATATGGAGTTTTTCTCCTTTCAATAATATTTCACATTTATTATCTTATTAATGTTTCATTTATTGGTTTTGGATTGTATTCATAATTATTTAGCTAATATATGGTTTTAAATGACTCTATTTTTATAATTCTTTAAAATATTCTATCGTTATAATATATATACTATATTGCAAAGTCTAATAAATTGCCAAAAAAAATTGATATGATTCTAGTTGCAAACAAATGAGTTATGTCATAGGCTTCTCAAAACCATTGGTATGTGCTCTAAATTAGACATTTTCACCTTACCCTGTGCAAAACTATAGACAATAATCAATAAACAAACTCATTATTCACTTTTACCACACTAAAAATTGGTAATTATTTTATGGTTATATGGTTCTTATAAGTGTTACAAATTTACTCAAAAGAGCCAAAGGGATTTGAATCTAACTACTATTACCAGGTATTGTTTTTATGTTTTGTGCAAATGAATTTGATTAATGAGATTTACAGCTAATTAATGAGATCTACATCCCTTGTGAATTGCATTGCCCGTAAATAAGCAAAATAAAATATATATGAGCCATATGTATGCAAATATATATAAAAAAATTGATAGAGTATAATATATAAAGTGATATATTATTTATGCCCACACCAATATTATTTGAGAACAAGGCTTTGGAAAAATTAGTGGAGATAATAAGCCTAAATTTGGGGCTAGAGAAAAGGTATTTGAAAAAGGCGTTTTCAAGTTAATATAAGACATCATTTGGCACAAAGGTGAGCCATTATTTTCGCTACCTTAGAGATTATGTGATAAGTGGCATCTGTGCACACATAGATGCAAGTAGGTTCATTCCCAAGTTTCAGGTGCTAAATATTGGCATCTAGATTGATGTATAGCTTGTGCACTATTCAATAGTTATCAACACCATCCATGAGTTAGAAGCAGTGAGTAATGAGTCAAAAACCTCAAAAATAATGCATAATAGAACCCACAAGTTATCTTAAATAAGATTGAAATAAAACACAACCAAAATGAATAAACATAAAAATAAAAATATAAGAATTATGAGAATCATAGACCTGCACATGCTTGGCCTTTACATATGAAGTGTGACACACACAAAAATGTCATAGGCCTTACCCACTGCTGCAATGGCTTCCACCTATAAATCTTAGCATTTTACAATGAAGTTTCTCTCATGAATATGGCTTAAAAATAATATATTTTTAAAGCTTGAATTGATTAGTCAAAGCCTCAACAGGTGTAAGGCCACTCCTTTCCTTTGGAATAAATATTCCTTATCCTTCCATCTTCAACCATATTATTGTTTTCGGTCCATAATACTATTGTTTTCAGTCCATAATATTAATTTTTTTTAACTTTGTGTCAAACAAAAATTAAAATATCTTCTTAAGTTTTGAGATATATATATATATATATATTATTTACATAAAAATAAAATAAGTAAATAAACATTTTTTCTCTTGTCATTAGTTAAAATATAATGGAACAATATTTTTTAACTATAATATATTAATTTTTTATTTTAAAAATATAAATATATTAAATTATTAATGTTAACTAATATATTCACATGTGTCTATTGCACAAAAATATATGCATTCAAGTCTTTTAATAATATTATACTTTCAAAAAATATTTAACTTAAATTTTATGGATATTTTTTTCTAATTAGAATAAAAATAAGTGGATCATGAAAAGAGTGGTAATATTGATTATTTTGTTGTTTATAGTTACATATTTTATAATTTTAAAATTATTTGGGGTTGCATATCAACTTAGAGTCCTCCATTTTATAGTATATTTATTTATTTATAAAATTTTCACATTTTTAATTTAGTTTTAGATTTTTTCACCTCTTTTTTAGCACACATATACATCAAGAGATAAAATTAGCTTTATACCTATCATAATGGATTTTAATAAATTCTCTTCTAAAATTCAAAATAAAAATAATTCTATACATTTTCTTTTATTTTTTATTGATACTAGCTTTTGCTCAAAGCTACAACTAGTTTTGGGGCACAAACTAAGGACCTAGTCCATGAGAGAACTATTGAACCAATATAAATGACTATCACTTTGATCACATTTTTAAATCATCAAGTAAATGGCCACATCCAGCCTATAAATTCTCTATGATATTTGAACTTGGGTGGGGCTAGGCATAATAAAACCACTTCACCAATCCTTCTACATCTCATTAGCCAAAAATAATTTGGGTATCAAGATTTTTGAAATAAACCTAAAACTATAGGCATTTTTATAACTGAAATGCCCAAACTAGTGGTGTATAGTATCCCTAGCCATAGACTGTGGACTTGCCTCATCACATTGAATATAGGTTTTATGCCATATGCCAACCCCCATCACATTAAACATTGAGTCAATAACTCATTACATTGTGGATACTTTTCATAAATAACCCACTGTAACTTAGTGTGGGAATGATGCTAGAGATTGGTCATTCTAAGGAATGGACCTTAAGACTCCCGACCTCTAATACTCAGATCACTCACTACTAGGCTATCATCATTAGGTTAAAATTTTGGGTATCAAGATTTTTTAAATGGACCTAAAAGTATAGGTTTTTTCATAACTAGAATGCCTAAACCAGTAATGAATAGTATCCCTAGCCATGGACTATGGATTACCTCATTACATTGAACACAGGTTTCAAACCACATGTTGACCCCTATCACATTGAAAACCAAGTTGGTATCCCAGTTCAATGTCGATACTCTTCATGAATAACTTATTGTAGATTCTTGTGGGAACGATGCTAGAGAGTGGTCATCCCATGGAATGAACCTTGAGACCTTCCCCCTCTAACACTCAGCTCACTCACCACTAGGCTATCATTGTTCGATTTAAAATTTTGGGTATCAATGTTTTTGAAATAGACCCAGAATTATAGGTATTTTTATAACTAGAATGCTTAAACCAATAATGAATAGTATCCCTAGCCATAGATTATGGACTTGTCTCATCACATTGAATAAGGTTTTAAGCCACATGTCAACCACCATCACATTAAACACCGATTCTATAGCCCATTGCATTGTGGATAATTTTCATAAATAACTCACCATAGCTTAGTGTGGGAATGATGCTAAAGAGTGGTCATCCCAAGGAATGCACCCTAAGATCCCTAACCTATAACACTAAGCTCACTAACCACTAGGCTATCATTTTCAAGTGCAAAAAAAATTTGGGTGTCAATATTTTTGAAATGGACTCAGAATCATACAAATTTTTGTAATTGGAATGCCCAAACTAATGGTGAATAGTATCCCTAGCCATGGACTATGGATTTGTCTCATCGTATTGAACATAGGTTTCAGGCCACATGTCAACCCCTATCACATTAAACATTGAGTCCATATCCTATTACATGGTAAATACTTTAAATGAATAACCCACTGTAGCGTAGAGTGGGAATGATGCTAGAGAATGGTCATCCCAAGGAATGGACCATGAGACCTCCTACCTCTAATACTTAGCTCACTCACTGTTATTCTATCATCATTGGGTTAAAAAAAATTATGTATTAGGATTTTTGAAATGGACCTAGAACTACAGGCATTTTTGTAACCAAAATGCCTAGAATAGTAGTGAACAGTATCCCTATCCATGGACTATGGACTTGCCTCATTACATTGAACACAAGTTTTAAGCCACATGCCAACCCCTGTCACATTGAACACTGAGTTAGTAGCCCATTGCATTGTGGATACTTTTCATGAATAACCTATTGTAGCTTAATGCGGGAATGATGCTAGAGAGTGGTCATCCCAGGGAATGGACCCTGAGACCTCCCACCTCTGACACTCAGCTTAGTCACCACTAGGTTATCATCATCAGGTTTTAAAATTTTGGGGGAATAGGATTTTTGAAATAGACCTATAACTATAGACATTTTGTATAACTAGAATACCTAAAATAGTGGTGAATAGTATCCCTAGCCATAGACTATGGACTTGCCCAATTACATTAAACATAAGTTTCAAGCCACATGCCGACCCCCATTATATTGAACATTGAGTCAGTAACCCATTGTATTGTGGATAATTTTCATGAATAACACACCATAGCTTAATTTGAGAATGATGCTAAAGAGTGGTCATCCTAGGGAATGGACCCTGAGACCTCCCACTTTTAATACTTAGCTCACTCACCATTAGGCTATCATCATCAGGTTTTAATTTTGGGTATTAGGATTTTTAAAATAGACCTAGAATGATAGGTATTTTTGTAATCAAATGCCCAAACCAGTGGTTAATAGTATCCCTATCCATGGATAGTGGACTTCCCTCATTATATTGAACATAGGTTTCAAGCCATATGTCAACCCCCCTTACATTGAATAGTGAGTTGGTAGCCTATTGCATTGTGGGTACTTTTTATGAATAACCTACCATAACTTAGTGTGGTAATGATGCTAAGTGAGTGGTCATCCCAGAGAATGGACCATGAGACCTCCCACCTCTAACACTCAGCCCACTCATTGTTAGGCTATCATTGTTGGGTTTAAAATTTTGGGTATCAAGATTTTTAAAATGAACCCAACACCGTAGGCATTTTTGTAACTAGAATGCCCAAACTAGCAAGGAATAATATCTCTAGAAAATTTTGGGTATCAAGATTTTTGAAATGGATCCAGAACTATAGGATTTTTTATACTCAGAATGCCCAAACCCATGGTGAATAGTATCTCTAGCCATGGACTGTGGACTTTTCTCATCACATTGAACATAGGTTTTAAGCCACCTCTTGACCCTCGTGTATTGAACACTAAGTTGGTATCCCATTGCATTGAACATCTCTAACACTCAACTCACTCACCACTAGGATATCATCATTAGGTTGAAATAAATCTATGTATATTACATTTCACATAGAAATATAAAATTATACACTCTATAAAAATACTCAATTTATTTCTTTTAAAATATAAATTTAATTAAATAACAAAAACTAAATTTACATCATGAAACTTGTTTGAATATAATTACTTAAACTATTATTTTTAATATGATATTTTATCTTCCATAAAATAAAATAGAGGTAACACAATATTCTTTCCTATTAATAGTTAAAAAAAAATCTAATAAAGTCCAAAATAATTTTTTTCCAAAAAAAAATTTGGGAACAATTAATAGAAACCCTTTAATTAGGTGAGGTTTTAACAAAAAGTGAGGTAAAAAAATTAGAATACATATAATTGGTTGAAAAATATAGTTAACCTATTAATCATTTGAATATGTAAAAAGTGGATTTTAATTTGAGTGAAGGATAAATCCATTTTAGATTAAACGAAAAAAAAGCAAAAGATATACTTTCTTTTAGTTTGGTGTTTTGATCAACTATTAAGGAGTGGGCCTTGTGAGAATAATTGAAGTCTTATTCATCTCATCAATGAATTTTAATACCTATGAATTCAATCATTTATACTCATTGTTAATTATTTTTTTAAAAATAATATAAAAATTATTTGTTCACATGAACTTTGCCATCGTAAATGTTTTAAATTCTCTTTTAGTTTGGCATTTTGATCAAGTGGTAGGAAGGGGACTTTTAAGAATCATTAAAATCATATTTATCTTGTCTAAAAAGTTAAATGGCATTAATTTAGTCATTCATATCCATTGTTAATCTTTTATTTTTTATTTTTACAATCAATAGCTAAGATGGAAGATTTCTGATTTGGATTTTTTTATGCATTCTCTTCTCTTTTGGAATAGAGAATTGAGAGGGAAACCTAGATTCAAAGTAAATATTCTTGCATGATCAAATTTAATTGGTCATATGGTGGGAGGATCTATCTCTCCTACTCCCTTGACCAACCTTGAGCCTGAATCATACAAGGAGGAGGATGCTTGCATTAGGTGTGTTGAGGAAGAAGTGGTCATTCCTTCAAAGTAAGTGAAGTCAGAGCCCAATTTGTCCTATAGAAGATAGATGGTGGCTACTTGTTTATCATTATAAGGGATATTAATCCTATATACATTATTTTTAATCTATAATATATATAAGGAGGCAAGCTTTGAAGGTACCCAGGTTGGCAAATATACAATGTGTAGGCTATTGGCAACATCAACATTGATTTATCATCTCAAGCTTATGGAATAAGAGCAGATTTAGCAAAGGCTTATTGTAGTAGGCCCAAAACACTTCCATCCACCCATTCTCAATCCTACATAGATGTGGTGGTGTCTCATCTAAGTGCTTCTATAGATAGAGAGTTTGTATATAGATGGGTGTACACTGACTGTAGAAACATTAGAAATCATCATCATGATTATGGGGACTTTTTTAAGTCTCAACTTCTTTCTTTGCCTGCTCCTCTAATTTGTTGACCCATATTCATTAAGCCTCCCTTGTCTTGGGTTCAGGAAGATGGGGATATTCATGTTGAGTCTTTTGTTCCATCTCCCTCTTTTAGGTTGGGGTATGTTCCCATTCTCTTCTCGAAAGAGATCCCCAAACTAGAAATCCCTAAATCTTACATTGATGATATGGAGAATGATCTGGGATACAAATACCTATTTTTCAAGTGTGTGGGATCTCATCCTTCCATAAAAGAGTTGTCTCAATGGGAAAAGTCTACTTGGATCTCAATCATGGTTCCTTCCTTTTCCTTGATTGGTTCAGGGTTATTTCATGTTCTCTTTTAAAGTTTTTTGGTTAAAGATTTTTTTTGCTCCTCTGGGACTTGGTTCTTTCATAACTCTAAGATCTTCTTGTGTCCCTGATCACCTTTAACAGAACTAGCTAAGATGAAGATAAGTTTTACTCCCCTTTAAATCAAATTATATCATCTACCACCTATTTTGAGAAAAGAAGAACATATTAAGAAGCTATTAAATAAAGTGGGATCTTTTGTGAGAATCAATGAAAGTTCATTGGATAGTAAATTTGTGAGAGTTTATTCCTTCATCCACATTTATAACCTATATTTCATTCATTAATTTTATTCTCATCCCAAATTAAGAAGACTTAATTCCTCAACTACAAAGGTATTCTTTTCTATTGCTTTTTATGCAACCTCTTGGGTCACAGGGTAGGATGTGTTCAGTGATAGTCCAGTTGTCTCCCTCCTCCCCCTCCTATTAAATGTCCTAGAGGAAAAAAAAAGTGATCTCCTTACTAGGACTTCAAGTTGTGTAATCATGATTTCTTCTACTAGGGTTCAACATCTTCCCCTTTGCCTCCCTTGCTAGTGATTCTTTCTTTTGGTATTGTTTGGAGAAATATTTATGGTTCAAAATAGTTTTTCTATCTAAGGTTATTTTGTTACTTTTTGGTGAAAGTCTAATAGCTTGTTTCAGATCCTTACATCTCTTAGTAAAGGTGTGTCTCCCTAGTTGGAAACATATTGTCAATTATTTTATTCTTGTCATTTTCTTGTTTTATTTATGATTTTATTGATTGTAGGGACAAGGCCCCTATTTATATCCCAGAGCCAATCATAACTGTGATCAAAAGTGTTTACCCATAATTAAAAAATAACTAACATGAATGTCATCATATTTAATGTTTCAAATTCTCTTCTAATTTGATTCTTTGATCAAGTCGTAAGGAAGGGACACTATAGGAATCATTAAAGTTTTATTCATCCCATCTTAAATTTTCAATGACATGACTTTAATCATTCATACCCCATTAATTTTATTTATTCTTCTTATGATCATAGGCTCAAAGGCACATCATCATCCTAAATGATTTTATCATAGTGGATCCCCAAAAAAGTTGTAATTGATTGATGTATCTATCTAGTTAAAGAATGCAGAGTTTAGTGATAAACAATCCAAAAATTATGCAGTCCATAACATGTATGGTTGTGACAGTCATGTCCTATGTTCACTATTAATGTAATGAATTAGTAATTGAGCATTTAAATAATCTATCACTGAGCATGCTTCACTATGATAATACAATAAGTAAATATTATTTTAAATTTAAATATTATGGGTACAATAGGGAAATCCTAGGTCAGTATGCAAATATTAAATCTTTATGCACTCTTAACTTGTAAATATCTTATCACATTCATATATCCCCCATAAATATCATATCAATAGAAAGTTGGCCTAAAGACCCAAGGAAAAGCCTAGGCAGTAGTAAATAGTTTATCTAACAATTATTACATGTCATTTTGGTACACCATTTAAAAAAAAATTAAAACAAGAATCATGGAAATGCTAGTTATACAATCTATTAGTTAATAATATTTAATATTGACAATCAATAATTATGAAATTGATAACAAATCCATTTACTAATTTGTCTTAATTATCCACTCCAACATAATAAAGTTGAACACAATATTATTTAGCGAAAACTACCGATGATCACCATTGCAATTGTTATTTCATCAGCCAAAATGACTTCCAAAAATATAGTGGACTATTAAATGCAGAAACCTCCATCTAATGGAAAATCATTTAAATTATAATGAGAGTGCCCAAATAGATTTTCTCATCTTCATCATACTTTAAAGCATTTAATGAAAAGTGCATTAAAATTTGACTAGAGAGTGCATATAAACTTTTTTACATGCTCTGCCTCATCGTTTATGATATATAATTTTACACTTATGTTTTGCAACACTAATAAAAATATATACAAGGTTTAATGGGGTTGAATGTTTAAATTACAATTTTAATGTTATTTAGAGGTTATAAATACAAATTATTAATATTAGGCAGTTTAATTATATGGTTTTGATGAGATTATTATTATAATTTATTCATTGTTTATGATTAAATTTTATAAATGTTAGATAAATTAATTATATGATTTGATCAAGATAACTATCATGGAGCCTAAAAAATAACACACACCTTCTTAAATACATATTTATAAATTAGATTTAATTAATCAGTTAAAATATAAAATTTAATGGTAAGATTAGTCACTTATTTTCTATCTTATTAAGCTTCTCTTAAAACCCTCGTATCTGGAGATGCACTCATATATCATTTTATTAGTCCCTATCATGGCAGGACTAAGGGATTCACTTTTTTAATTGAATCAATCTTTAATTAATTGGTTTTTGTTTAACTAATCAATTTTTTTAAAATATATATTATGATAACAATTATAAAATTTTATTGAAGTTTGACACATAAATAATAGCATATTCTTTAAGTATTATTAGACTATATTCCTCTATATTTAATGCAACATTAAATGTCCTTAATTTAAAAATCATAAAAAATATATTAAATTTGGATAGCATATCATTTTATTTTCATAAATTTAATCTAAAGTTAACATTTATCCCCTATCGTAGATAATAACCATGACCGTGCCAATTTTCATTCATTAATGTAATCCTCAAAATTTAATTAATGATTAACTCCAAATAATGTAGACATGCAGATTCTCTTAGCCTTTATAATTGTATGTGAGGTTGTTTAATTAAGCTTATAAATACCAAACAACGTAGTGACCTGTAATTGCCCTACATTTGGCTTAGCTTTATCTTTTCCTTGCTTGTCGCATGGTAAATTTTGTTTTATACCACGTGTTTCAATCTTGGAAACTCTTCACCTAAAAATGATGTCGCACATGAAATAATTTAGTGCATCCATAGGATTTGTTTTTATGTCACATCGAAAAGAATTTGAGAGACTTAAGAGACTTATTTACACTTTATTTTGTCACCATTGAAGTGTATTCAAATATTGGCTATGTTTTTTGTTTCCATAATTTTATTTTCAACTTTCTCTACCAAAGTAATTTATTTGTCAAAGTAATTAGTGCCTTATTACTAGTTCAAGCAATCTGATCTACACACTAAAAGTGGAAAGAGCTATGTCGCTCACCTACTATCAAGCATAATTTAATAATATGTCACCAAAATTTTGTCAACATCCTGTAAAGGAAGAGGAACCCTTGGCTCAAATAAATCACTACATACATTCGAAGGCACCATAACTCATATAGTAGTTTGACTGATTTTTTATAAACATAATTCATACAAGGATTTATGAACTGAGTAATATAGAAGGGCATTTAAAATCTATTCACTTGTATAGAGAAACTTAATTAGTAATAATGGATGAAAAATTATTGATCTACAAAAAAAAATAGTTTCTTCAAAATTCCCTCATTAACCTTGATGTTCATATTGTAACAACTCTTCTCCTCAAAAACATAAAAAATGTATATTATAGTTTATAGAAATGAATTAAATGTCATAGAGAAGGCTATGTGCTATCAAACCTCCTACCTATCCATATTTGTTGTAAGTGTTAAATGCTAATTGTCTCATCTCTCAGGGATAAATACCTCACTCACCTACACAGACAAGATAAACAACTACTTCAAAAACAACTAAAAATAATACTACCAATGGAAGACTCAAATATCATTGTTAAATTTTTTTTTTTTGTTACTAATGTATATAAAAATGTGAATGACTTGTGTAAATTTATCCTAAACATTAATACACTTTCCTTTATCAATAATATTTACTTATACATCTCATTGCAACATATATGCATTACACTTATTTTTACTATATATGTTATGTGATGTATAGGTCATCAATAATTTGTATTCATTTGATAGAAAATAATAAACACACTCACTAACTCTTACCTCTGCCACCTAGCTCTGATCCTTGCTCTTGGTTTCAAAACATGTCTTATGTTTCCTTTTTGACTCTATGCAATCTCTTATCATCCATATCATGCTTAAAAAATTATTATTGTATCATTATCCATTTTCCAAAACCCCTCATCACTCTTCTCTTATCATTTTCAACTTCTTCCCTTCAAACACACAGTCCTAGTAGCCTTTTTTTAAAGCTTTTTCCTTTGTATGGACTGATACAATTGAGTTTTGAAAACCTAGTCACCTTTTCCAATACACACCATTGATTGTATCTATATAAAGGAGTAATTTTAAGTAATGAAAACTACAAAATCTATTTACTCACCTCACACCACATCTAATCACAAAGTTTCATGAGTTTTAGATGGTTAGAATGTTTGTAATGTTGAGTTTTGTTCCTAAACCCTAATGTAGGGTTTTGGCAGAGTCTATAAACCCAAGAAGGGTCAAATTACTCTTTTAAACATTTTAAGGATTATCAAACTACTATGATAATTTCTTGAGACATGTATTACCACCACACATATTTAAAAATCATTGAATCCCATTTTTAAACCTCGGTAGGTTGGTTTCTCTTAGTTTTATGTTGACTATATACACAAACATAGGTATATAGTAATCTAAGGAGTTATTCATTATATTTCATTCCAAAAGGTATTCCACACAAATCCTATGGTTGAATAACCTTTTAAATATGTTAACACATCTTACTCAATCAACACTTACTTTTTAGGGCACCTCCATTCAACATATCTAACAAGATCTTGTTTGACTATGTATAGATAAATAGTTGGCTATAGACCTAGTTACTTATTCATGGAAGACTTATGTGTTATAATACCTTAAGATACATTGATAACCTTTAAAATATTGAAAATTTTCTTACCTTTATCCTCATTTATGTCTCAACTCCATTAACAAGTTATCCTTCTCAGAAGGATTAATTCTCACTCTTTCTCTTCACATTACCTAGGCAGTACAGGGTCTGCAACTTTGAACCTTTTTAAAGAACCTTGAAAATAATATAATGAACACTTAAAAAACCATAATAAAAAAATTATTAAAACATAAATATATCCTAAACTTTCTTAAATTACACTTTCCATCTCTAATCATTCTCGCTCAATCCATTTTCATTGCACTTGTATTTGAATTGCGAGGTATGAAATCAATTTAGTATTCAAACAAGAAATTATATATATATATATATATATATATATATATATATATATATATATATATATATATGTTCTTGGGGTTTATTTAATTTGCACTTAGAAACCACCCTAATCACTCCATATTTATGAAATCACTCAAAATCTCCTTTATAGTATGTCACCATCCTAATGAACTTTCTAACTCCCTCTTGAACATTGAGGAGAGTCTTAACAAAACTAACCACTAACATGAGCACCAAAGTGACTAACCACATGAGTCACATATGAAATTAGGTAATAATGAATACTTGATTTTATACATAACAATACTAATATATTTAAAACTCCTACACACATGACTAATGCTCCAAAAACCTTGATAAAGATTCAAAATTTTAAATTGAGGAATTGGCAGGAAAATGCCAAAACAACTCAAATTAAAATTTGATCAAGTTATAAAAACTAATATGGACTTCTATAGACCTCCTATACCAAAATGACTAAAAAAGACATAAACATGTAAAATAGACCAATATTTACATAGATTAGTGATGCTCCTGCATCACCATGCTGTCATCACTTTATTTTTATTCATATTTCATCCTCAATTATGATCTTCCCTATTATGGATAACATTAAAGACTACATGTTCAATTATTCAAATTGATTTATATTTTTTAACAAATAAAATTGTATTTAATATTTTTTTACAATCATTATCAAAAATGCTTTCATCTATCTTATGCTAATACTTTCATTTCAATGAAACAAAGATCAAACATAACACCTTATTCAATACAAATGCAAGGACTAGCCACTATGTAACCCTTTTTTAATGAGGTTTTTATTAAAATGGGGGCAATTTATATGACTTTAGACTCTTCTAAAAAAAATATAGTTAACATATTAGTCAAAAAAATTAAAAAACCCCATTTTACATCGAGAAAAAATAAATTATGCTTTTGACCAAAATGAAAAGCCCATTTCAAGGATCTAAAAATGGGTCTTAACCTTTAGTATGAGGTTACAATAAATTGATGTCTTTTTGGGTTAATTTTATATCTATAACTTCCCCTAAGCATGTGCTAAAATTACTAGTTCCCAACAAGTTGGCATGTTGGAATTTCACATAAGACTTAGTGTTCTTACACTTTCACCCAAAGCACGTAACAAAAAACTAGTTCTCATGGGTTTTTCATGTAAAAGTGTACTTATGATATATTGGTGCTCAAACATATACCTTATTCAATGACTAAATAGAAAAATAAATACACAGATGTTGATCTAGGTTATGTTAAGTGAACAAACATGATTAAGATAACCATTACAATCATATTCAGAGTCCACATTGCTCATATTTAGATAACATATATTATATTCATTTTATCCATATTAGATTCATAAGTTACATAAAGATGTATAGTGAAACTCAGTGATACAAATTAGATATAACTGGAGTGCAATATCAATATTACAATCATATCTATGATTATATATTCACCAAAAATAAACCATTATACAATAATGATCAACAATCTTTATAAAGCTCTAAATAGGGGTATTTATACTTAGTTATCCCTGACCAAGTAGTTATAATAGTTATGACACTTATAGTGACTAGCTGACTATCTCAAGTGAACTAAGAGTCATGGCCATCATCTACATTGTTTTCCTAAGTACATGGACCTTTATGCCCCTATATTCCTATATTCATATGGGTAGGTGATAAACTCATGCATGATTGAAGTCTATTCCATCCCTGAGAATCATTGCTTAATTGTTTCTTGTATCTTTTGCGCTCCATAAGTCTTTTGATGATATTTTGATCCCTTCACTCTCAGGTTCTTTATTTATTATGTCTCCTTTCTAACTAGGTTTTCTCATATCATGATCTTTTAAACCATGGTATACTACACTTGTATACTTTCATGCCATGTTCCTTTTTCACCATGATTGCTTCGTGCCACTACCAAAATATTTATCCTAAATTTGAGGTGTAATATCACCTCATACTATGCTATTAGTTTGTCTTGAAATAAGTACTAGTTTTATATTTGACCAAAAAAATAGAACCAACTTGTTTGATATTCTTTTTTACACATTCTCAATTTGATAGGGTGTAAATTACCTTCATTTTTATTTCCTCAATTACCAATTTCAACTATTTTTTCTCCTCAAGTTGATTAGGACACTCACTTGCATTATTAACCAAATATTCAAGGGATGTATAAATATCCTTATGAACTTCCTTAAGTGTGTTGACCTCAACTACAATCTATCCTTAGAGTGATATAAATTTAGAACTTATTTCTTGTTGATGTGTTCTTATTGATTCATCTATAACTTTGACATCCTTGAATGCCTTCGTGCGTTCGATGTAGTCTATATTAAAAGGGTTGCATTAGCTAATTACTGACACTAAATCTCTTCTACTTGGATCCTTAAAAAATTGGGCCATGTTAGATTCTAAAAAATACCATCTATGGGAATCACCTACCCAACTCTATGCAAGGTATTCCTATACACTCCTACTATTTCAAAAAATTATTCAGTTGTCCATACTATTTCATCTCTTAACCTAGGATTTTCCTTACACCATTTCAATAAGATGTCCATGAGGGTCTCCAAATTGTCAATCACCTCACCTTCTAAAGGGACTCCATCTACCAACGTCAGGTCTTTGCTCAAAATAGCCTTACAAATATTCAACATTTTTACCTTAGATGTTGTCTTGACCTCCAATTGGCACTTTAGCTCAGTTACTTCTTCTAATTTTGAGTGAGCGGTGATTTAATTATTATACAACTCTACCTTGGCATTCTTCTATTCATCCCTTCATGCATAAAATTATACAAGAACATTTTTTC
Source organism: Torreya grandis (assembly GCA_037957365.1). NCBI lineage: Eukaryota > Viridiplantae > Streptophyta > Pinopsida > Cupressales > Taxaceae > Torreya > Torreya grandis. The sequence goes on along the minus strand of JARHVA010001446.1, from coordinate 2,789,232 downwards.
ATCATACCTCAAAGGTTAGTTTTAAGTGTCATGCTAGTTTGTAAAGAGGTAAGCTAATAGGGATCTACCTAAAGAGGTGTGGGCAGGACCATTACTTGTGGATATAATATAAAATTATAAAAATTCATTCAAAATGGTATTATTTATTGTACATGTTAAGAATAAATGAAATCTCATCTCGGGTTTGAACATATGCATCTTGTGGATCAAGATGGGAATATAAATACAATAGCTTGTTAGGGATGCCTATCTATTATTGGATGTGTAATTATGATGGCTACATAGGACCTTTGTCATTTGACCATAGATTTAAATGGTTATTTACCTTTTATATGATCCTAATTAAGTATCTAAACATCTATGTCCTACTCCTAAGAAGTGGTGTCAATGTTGATGACATTTAGTTGTTCTACTTGAGAGCCATCCCTCTCTTCATCAAGTGGATTTTCAATCTCCAACTACTTGTCATCAAGGGTGGTCTCTTCCTCTTTCATTTGGGAGAGTGTCTTATTTGAATCAATGTATTTTTTTTCTTTGGCCATCTCTAAGGTCCCTTAGGGTAACTCTTCCATCTCTTCCCTATCACCCTCCTTAGGATCTTCTACTTCTTATTCTAAAAGAACAATTTGTATTATCAGCATTGATCCTTCTAGTTGACTTATTGGTGGATCATTTTTTTATAAAGAAGCCTTATTTGGTGGTGAAGCTCTTTTTAGTGGTACTTGGGTAGTACTTTGCCTTTCCATGGGTTCTTATTGATAACTTTTGATGGTATCATGCCTGGTACACTTTTGCTTCATGTCTAATGGAGGCATTGGGGTAAGTTTCTCTTTCTTACGATATGTGTTTCCCAAAGATTTCTTATTTGGTTTCAAAATATATAAGAGGGTATGAATTAAATCCCCAACCAAGGTTTGATGCACCTTGATGTTAATTCTATTTGATTCATTCTTCTCTCTATATAATTTCTTCTCAGTGTATTCATACATCTAGCAAATAGTGTAGGTATCCAAGTCAATTTGTTCTACTTCAAGTGTTATCTATTACGTGTCATATATGCAATTTATATAATTCATAAATTATTATACTATGAAATCATCAATTAACCTCAACCAAGTAAAAATATCTATAGATGGGGCCATCCTAATGCACATAAGAGAGTAGTGTTGTTCGATATCAAACTTGGCTTGATCGCCAACTTATGTAAGTAAGTCCTTTATATCACATCATTAATTCCCAAAGACTTCCTTCATTCTATCATACTATGACTTCATTTTAATCTTATATGATGGGGTTATATGTCCAAGTTAGGTGAATTCCTTATACCACTCCATAGGAGACAAATTTTGGGTAGGTATACCCACTTCAATTCTCCATAGGTGTAGCTAGGTACACCAATTTCATCAAACACCATTAGTAATAAGAACATGCCCAAGGGAACCTATGGTTGGGCATATGATGAGCCTTCTCTGCATCTTTTATAATTTTATTTATAAAGTACATCACCCAATTATATTTTATCCCCTTGGTGACTTGGTTTGAAATATATAAGTGGTCCATGTCCACCTCTATCCATCTATAATCATCTCTAACCTTTGTCATGATAATGTGCATGACCACTCAGAGGGTAGGATCCAATATATTTTTGATATGAATAACATAGCCCTATTTTTGGTATTCAAGTGTCATAACTATGTTTTATATCTCCATTGAGTCCTCTAAATCAAATTCAAGGTCTACACTAAAGCACTTCAACCCTGACACTTTGTTGATTATTTCAACCATGATTTTCATTTGGCACCTAGTAAATTAGATATTCTCCTCATGCATATACAAAAGTATAAAATTGAATGTGTCTGTAAGTTTTTAAAAGTAGGGGAGGCTAAATAGTTGAAAAAATCCATTAGAATCCAAGGCATTAAACATCTTAAAGTCATAGATTAATTTAATCTTGGTGTTTTGGTGCTTGACTCTATAATCATTTTGTAGTTCAACCTCATTTTTGAGTTGTTGATGGTTTTAATCAAAGATAGTGAAGGTGGGCACATTAGATACCCAATTTTTTACATGCGGCACCATTTTTAGGTACTACATTTCCTCAATCAATAAGGATAGAGGTGGAAGCACTTGATCTTTATTCTTGGTCTAGTGCACCATCCCTATTCCTTCACCTTCTACATGTATGCCTTATTTTTAAAATATTTCCTCCCTAGTTAACATTATTTCCCCACCAAAACTTACTTATTCTTCTTTTAGAATGATAGGTAGTGATTTAATTCATTGGGCCTTCTTCTTAGTCTACATCACCTTTTATAGAGCCTGAACTTTGAGGCATGATCATCCAATATTCCCAAACAAATACTTTTTTTTGGTAAGTGCCTCAACTCTCCTAATTTGGTGCTCACTAATGGTGGACATCAACCTATGCAACCTACAACTTCAATAAATCCTCCATGTTCATTCAATTTGCCTAACTCTGGATACTCATTTTAACCCAAACACATTATAATGATCAAGAAACAACTAAAAATTGATACTCTACACTTAACTAAAATCATGTGGATTCATTTTTTCACACTTTATCTCTATAAATTCATAATCATAGCAATGGTAAAATGTGAAATGAACCTCTATCTTTTTATAGGTTCGAGGGGGTAACTTATATTTACTACCCCCCACTTAGACCATAACTTCACACAATAAATATGATCAAAAGTATTGCCATGATGCAATGTTGGCACACTTTTCATTACCACTACCTCCTTGTATTAATGACATGTCTTATCACACACTTTTCTCTTAATGCATGAGAGTTGTAGGATCATTTGAATATTCATACCAAAGGAATATTCACATGAAAGGTAGGAGTCATTATTTACCTAGTGAGCTTATGGTTACATGCCACATCCTACATAGTCATTGCCTATATACACCTTTATTTGTGCACCTTTACATCCATTCATATCCCTATAGACCATATCCTAGCACTTCATGCATGTAACACCCCTTACACACAATAATTTTGCTTTGTGGTCCTCCATAAAATCGTAGGTTTTAAGTTGTAAAAGATTACAAAATTAAAAAAAGGGTCTGCAACTAAGGTAGAACTTTATTGAAAATAATAAATCCTAAACTAATGACATATGCCTTATTGGTACAAATAATAAATACTTAGTTATAAAAATATAGTCACAGCTAACTACCATTGTAATGACCAAGAAAAACTTGGCCATCCAATCATTTCAAGTGACATGCACCATTAGGATGAATACTATGAACAATAAAGGGACCATGTCTATGAACACAAATCTTCCCAAAGTGGCATGTGAACTTAGAGTCATAGATTAAGACTTGAATTCTAGGATTAAAAGTTTTATGCTTGAGGTAAGAATCATGCCACACCTTATGTTTGTATTTATCTATGTCTTAAATCTAATGTGTAATAAAATGAGCCTCATATAATTATACCAAGGCATCTAGGTGCACTTTTAATGATGCATCATTATATATCCATCCAATGCATGCAATGCAAATAGAGGGAACTGATAACTCTATAGGAAGAACTACCTTGATACCAAATGCAAGATTGAATGGTGTACTTTTATTGAGGTGCTTATAATTTATCTGATAGGCCCAAAGAACTATAGACACCTGATCATCCTAGTTAGTACATCTAATATTACATATCTTTTTTAAATTTGTGCCCAAGATGTTTTTGAATGCCTTAATAGTGCCATTTTCTTAGATATGATATAGTGTGGTCTTGTGCTGAATAATCATGAATTAAGCTAATAGTACTTAGATAGTCTCATTGAGTAAGTGATTACCATGGTCACTAGTAAAAATCAATGGAAAACTAAGCCATGTAATAATATGTTCCCAAATTAAGCACACTTTAGTAGCCATAGTACAATCCTATGTTGTTTTAGCTTCAGCCTAGTGGGTGAGATAATCAATTATTGTGATAACATAATGTGAATCAGTACATCATCTTGTTGGGTTGATGGGGCTAACAAATTCAATAGAACATTTCTAAAAATGTTCCTACAATAGAATAGGATGAAGTGGCATTGCATCCTATTGATTGGGATTCCTTGTGCACTGGAAAATGTCACATTAACACACATAAATCTTTGCATCTTGAAAAAGTGTAGGACATCATAAACCAACTAACAAAACTTTTTGCACAATAACCTCTCTGGCATAATATCATCCATTAATACCTTCATGGACTTCATGGAGCACATCAATGTGCTCATGTTTCATGACACATCATCAAATGACTTTATCCTGGAAAAGCTTATAAAGGTCTCCTCTGATGAGCTAAAATGGAATAATGTGAATGATGAGTTGTTTCTTAACTGATACACTTAAATGAGTTAGATTTGATCCCTTAGTCAAAAAGGATGTTATGTCCTCTAACTCCTTGGGAACATGTGAGATATGAAAAAGTTACATATTAAGTAGGTCATCCTTGATGGTGCATACTGATTCACTAAAATTAATTCTTGAGAGATGGTCAGGACCGTGATTAGATTTACTAAGTTTTACCATAACAAAAAATTAGAACTCTTAGAATAACATGATCTAACGGCAAATGCAACCATGAAAAATGTGTTTAATAACCAGATACTTCAATTCTTCATGGTATATGAATAAAATAAAAGGGGTTGCCAATAGATATTATCAAAACTTTTGAAGAGCATAAACCATATAGAGTGCCTCGTACTATGTGGTGGTATAGTTATTTTTGGCTGAAGTTAGCTTTCTACTTATCAAGTAAATAGGGTGATCTAAACTACCCTTACTAGGCTGAGAAAGTATTACATTGATTTCATGCCAAAAGCATCAACATGGACATGAATTGGTTTAGTCCAGTTAGGGAATTAGAGAATTGATTTAATGATAAGTTTTTATTTTATGGCTAAAAAAATTTCTTGGCATAAGTGGATCCAATTAAAATGTTCATTATGTTTCAATAGCTCTTTTATAGGCACTGTAATCCTTTCATATCCATGGATAAGTTTCTTATAGTACCTAGTATGACCTAGAAAGGCACAAACCTCTCATTGGGTAGTTGTCACTAAAAAATGAAGGATGGTAGAAATCTTAGGGGGTCCACTAGAAGTCCATATTAGTATATAATGTGACCAAGGAGAACACTGAATAGAGTAGCAAGAAGACACTTCTTTGAGTTGAGATAAATTTGAAGTGTCATGTAATGTGTAAGAATAAACCTAAGATTGGAATAGTGGTCTTTCATTAAGTAGTATATTATCCAATCATCCAAATAAACTTGAAGAAATTTATGAATAAATTCCTTAAAGGCCTCAATGGCTATTTTGGAGAATATAATAGGGGTATTATTTTACCCAAATGATATGATAGTATATGTAATATACCCCCACTCCATAGAAAATGTAGTCATGTGCCTATCCTCTTCGATAATCTAGACCTGATGGTATCCATAGAAACCATATATGAATGTATAAATCTCACACCTTGTGACACCTTCAAGTATTTATTCGATGAAAGGTATCAAGAATAGATTAGTAAAGCAAGTTACATTAAGTAACATGTAATATACATAGATCTTGAATTACCCATCCTTTTTAATTTTTATCACCATAAGGCTGACCCATTCAGACTCATTGATAGGAGTAATAAATATTGCGTGTAACATATTATCAATTTCTTCTTTAACCCATATATGAAAATTAGGTTTCATTTGATAAGGCCATTTCTTGATTGGGCAAGCACCTTCGACTAATTTGATATGCATTTTACCCAAAGATGAGTGAACACCCTTCATCTCACTACAATTTTTTGGAAAAATATCTTGATATTCCTTTAATAGCTCAAACACTTTGGTGATTTTAGCATCAAACCAATAATTTCCCATAGTAGCCATCTTTGGTACATCCCCATGCCCATGTTTTGTTGTATGGCTTTAAGTGGTTCTACTTATGGGTGTTGTGTATATCTAATTATGTCATAAATGATTATATATCCATACTCCTTGTGTATATCTAAATTATTAGGTGATGGATCAGGTGGAACAAATCTTTCTCCATCAACTTAGCACACTAGTTTTTGTTTACCTTCTTGAATTTCTTCTCAAAGGGCATCATTGATGACAAGGACTGGGGTAGAAGAAGATGTGTGCTCAAGAGACTCATTAAAAATGGTCAATTATTCTTTTGATACACCATGTATGCTTCATAGCCAATCTTTAATAGGACTGGGATTACTAATGACTATTTATTGCATTGCTTGAAGTGTGTTAGGTCAAAAATTTGTTAAGGAGACAAATTGGTGGCTTTAGGTCAATAGTATGGGAACTAAGTGCTTATGTTAGTTATAAACACAGATACAAATTCCCTCTCTTGTTATTAGGTGTAGTTACCTTTATTCAAATCCAAAAATGGAAAGTAAGGGAAAAGCTTTTCACAACTATTTACAACAAAAATATTTTCTATTAGGGGTTTCGTACTTTTAATCAAAAAGTATGGAAAGAAGTTAGAAAGGAAAATGAGAGGAATGATAAAAAGAGGGGGGAAATGATAAATTAAAGGAGGAAAGAGATTACTATATCTATTTAAATACAAAAACTACCATGATAATCCCAAGAAAAATGAAAGACAACTCTAGGTAGTTAAATACGAACACTTACCAGAATAGCCAAAGAAGGGGAAAACATTGTATTCATGGAAACCTCTCTGACTCAATGGGTGGTAAATACATAATGCACTCTTAGGAGTAGAAAACATACATTGATATAATTATCTACTATTAGTAGTAGAATGAAATACAACTATCTCATATTTACCTGTAAAAGATAATTAAAATATTACTTAAATCCCATTAAGATTTCACACTCTTAGAAATAACACAAAAAGATTCTAAAAGAAATACTTAAGGTGAAATTCCCATTTTATAAAAATTTATTAGTGATTATGAAAACAATTTGAAAGTAAAGATATAGATACAAATGAATCTTACACAAATTTCTAACTCACAAAGAAATCCCGAACATAAAGTCTAAAAAATCTCCCTATTCTAATCTTCATTGAATCAAAAATACAATATCATCATTTAAAAAATTTATGTAGAGTCTCACTACCAAAAGTCTCCCTTTACAATGAGCCTAACACTCATATTGATAGTGTGAGAAGGTGGTTATAGTACGTAACCACCTTTTTTTGCTTTACATATGGTGCAAAAGTGAGTTTACAAAAATGCACCACTTAAGTGGTGTAAAAGTGTGTTGGTGTAATTACACCATGTGCAAATGTGAAACTAAAACATTGCACCACTTAAGTGATATAAATATGTGTTGTTACAATTTCACTTCATGCAAAAGTGAAATTATAAAATTACACCACTTAAACGGTGCAAAAATGCTTTGATGATTTTACACCACTTGAAATGTGTAAATCATAATAGAGATTGACATAATGCATTTGCACGAATTACATTTTCAAGGTTACAATTACATAAAAAATTTAGCCATATATTACAAAATGAGATCCAACATTAGCATGAAAAGACCAGAAGTTTGATCAAGAATTCATTCACTTTCTCCTTCATTAAATACAATATTGGTCATTGCTTTGCACTTGTCAAGAAAACTCATCCTGCATATGTTTATCATTTATATTGGCATCTGTCTGAGTAATCTTAAATTTACTTGACCAAGAATTTTCAATGACCAGTGATGTTTTTTATTCATCCTTTCTGTTCACCATAAAAAAAAATTATTCATAAGAGAATAATATTCATGTCAATATTTTTTTGAAGGCCCACCATATCAATATTTAACATTATCAAGTCACTGACATGATTCAAGGGCTGAGAGGGTGATTACAATGGTAAATAAATTTTAATTTACACTAGCAATTTATTTTTGGCCTCCAAAATTTTATATTGGCAACTTATGCCCATAGCCAAAAACCCAACACTAAATACTATGTAGCACATGCAAACATATATCCATCTGACATTTGAATTAATGTTGGAGATGTCCATGAAAAATAATTTTATCTCATAAAAAAGCCTTCTACCAGTAAAAACTATTAACTTCTAGCCAATACCATTCTTCTGTAGGGAATACCACATGTTTTGGGACATAAATAACCTTTTAAACACTCAAACCCATGGGTTTTATTGATAAAACCACTTCATTTTGAAAATACCATGAATTTATTCTTGAAACCACTATCATTCTCCATTTACCACAAATTTGGGGAAGAGAAAAACAAAATTGCATAACTCGAAGAAATTTAATTTCAAATTGCACAGCTAGGGAAAATGAAATTTGAAATTGGATGATCATAGAAAAGAAAATTTCAATTTGCATAGGAAGGGAAAATGAAAAACAAATTTGCAGATTGCATTGAGTGGAAATTTGAAGTTACAAATTTCACTGAGTGGAAAAAAGAATTTGTAAATTGCATCGAGTGGGAAAAATAATTCTCAAGTTACACAGAATGGAAAAAATAATTTACAAATTACATCAAGTGGAAAATAAATTTGCAAATTACACAAAGTGAAAAAAAATTACAAATTGCACTGAGTGGAAAAAAGAATTTGCAAATTTCATAACTTAGAAAAGTGTTGAGGCATTTTGCATAACTTTAAATTTTTAAAAACAAAATTTCATGACTTATAAAGGTGAATTGGTATTTTTGTATGACTTGAAACCTATAACTATGATTCTCCCCCTTAGTTTTTTAAGTTCAAGATGAAATTTTTGTACCAAGTATTTATATCAATATTTATTTCTCAGATCTTGTCTCTGCAGTGAGACAAAAATTAAGAACTTTTAAAGAAGTTTGATTTTACCTTAAATTTTCACTCTGGTGTTGATAAGATCAAATGAATTCTTTAATTATTTATTCTCTCTATCATAGTATGCCTCCCATGATGATAAGAATATTGTTTCACTGAAAGAAAAATTTTCAAGATATCTTTAACACACTATTTGGAAGCTTGAAAGATAGTTAGATTTCATTATTCTACCCAAATATTTACCATCCCTGTCTTTAAAACATCTTGAATTTCCTATATGAGCACAATTGGGGGTGTTGTCATCAAATGTAAAAATTCAAGACAATAATTGGCTCTGACTATGGGACCACATTTTCAAAGGGAATGCAAGAGAACTCTAAAATCTTACATGACTAATGCCTTATTGTTGTATATTCCCAAATTATTCTATGTAGCTCACATTTACATATCTTGATCTGACCAATTGATAGTCAATGTGCCTATCTCAATTATATGAGAAATGAACATGTGTTGCCAAGTAAAATTATATGCTCTGAATAGTTGTATATTTTAATCTGCCAACTAAAACCCAATTCACCCATCTCAATAATATCATAAATGAATATGCATTATTGGGGTAAATCACCTATTCTTGAAATTCTTCCCATTACCCACTTATTCACTTGAAGAGATCTATAATAAACCTATTTATTTTGTTACTTGAAATATGATCATCCTATTGTCACTTGGATTCACACCATTGATGAGATGCTCAGATCTCCTCATCCAAGTGGCACAATGGAAACATCTTTGTTGTTTTGGGTTACAATATTATTGAGATGAATCTCTAGTAGGGCCAGTTCCCTTGATTTAATTCTTTGAAGCACTCTCTAACCTACTAATTCGTGTATGAAAAGGGTTAAGTAAAATAACTAAAAAACCAAAAAGGTGATGCACTAATGCTTATCTCCTCCTATTTGACTTAAAATATGCTAATGAAAGAATAACAAAGTTTCTCTCACATAAAACTCACAACTCCTTGTGCATTGTCACATCAACATTTCACATGTTAGATTCAAGAAGGCATTCAAAATTTAGGAGGGTAACAAATGATCCAAGAAGGAATAAAGTCATAGACCAATTCTAAAAAATCTATACAGTAATAAAATAATACTAACAAGGACCCACAATAACACTCTTTCTACACATTTGGTAGGTAATCAAAGATGACATTTTATGAAAGATGACCTCTCACTAAACAAGAACAACAAGATTTGAACCAATACTCAATAGTACAGCATGTGAGTGGAAAAATAACTTGTATTATTTCTTCAAGAGTCTTTCAAGTATAAATTTGGCTAGATTTTTTCCAATAACCAGTGGAAGCTACTTAAATAGCCAAAAGAATATATATTTATAGCTTTGAGAGAGAGATTAGGCAACGGAAGTCCAAAGGTCACCCAGACATGTGTCACCTTGAGGATATTAGTTACAATTACATGTGAAAGAGGAGTGAGGTGATTCATGCCATGTCAATAGGTCTACTTTTACAAAATAAGTCATAAGAATGGTGAAAAGTGGCATAAAACCTTCAAAATTGGCACAAGAAAGTGCCTCCATCAAAGATCATCCATGAAAATTTGAAACTGAAAATAGGAGAGTCGACACATAGCACTATTTGAAAGAAATGGAACTCATGGTGACAATTATAAAATGTTCCTTCTAATTTATAGCTATCCTCTAGATACCTATGCTTTTAGATTTCATGGAAGCTCCTTGATTTGTGTCAGCTGCCAGCAATAACTTGAACCGCTGATCTATCTAGTTTTCACTTATTTTGCCTACACCAAATGCTCCAGATTTTACTATTTGTTACCTCCATGTTTTCCCTTAGGTTCCCACCAAACCCTTTTTGACTCTAATGGATATTTTCTATAGTTTAAAGTTGATGTTTGTGGGACCATCATGAAATGTTTGAATCCCAATGGCTATTTATTGAGTCATAAGTTGATGTCCACAGACCTGTCATGAATTCTTTCAAGATATTTCCTTTAGACCCTATCTATAGGATTTTATTTGGTAAACATTAAAATAGAATTTACCTTTTGGGACTTTCATTTGGCTCACCTCACTGTTGAAATATCCTTTGGAGGAGTTGTAGAGGACACTTTCCCAAGAAATGTACCCTTCAGGGAAATTGTTTAGAGCACTTTCTCCACAAGAATTCATCCTTTGAAACTTTTGCATTTGAATATTTCCTTTAGGAGTTTGAAACATTCCCCTTGAATCATGGAAAGTACCCTTTAGCTTTCCTAAAAAAACCCTTTCCAAAAGGAAAAAATAACCTTTGGGGAAAATTAAAAGTACCATCATCCCTTCAAGAATATGAAAAGTATCCTTTTAGACTTTTAGATAGGGCACCCTACTTGAAAAGTACCCTTCAAAAAGATTCCAAAGAACCTTTTGTAACTTCTATTTGGTCCACCTTCCTACAAAAATACCCTTCAGAAAAGTTGAAGTGCCATTCAAAAAAATTGCAAATGACCCCTTCGGCTTGAAAAGATATCTTTCAACAAAAATGTGTAGGGAAACTGCTCAAAGACTTATCCTTAGATAAATTTGAAAAATACCATTCTGAGGAGGGATTATCCTTAGAGAAAATTGTTCAGATAATTTTCCTAAAGGAATTAGTCTTTATCTTCAAGATATTTGTCTCAGACAAATTATTTGAAAGAATTCAGCACTTTGTCCGAATGAAAAGTTTGGAAAAAAATAACACTTTAGCCAAAAATAAAACACCCAAAAGGTTTAATATGAAAAGGCTTATAAAAAGACCAAAACCAAACTTTTCAAAATAATTGTAATTATACATGTGTTATAGGATATGTATATAACACTTCTTTCAAATGAAACCTGCATACTAGATCTAACCAAAGGTATAGACTTAGATGACTAAGTTTTCAAATAGGGGGGCCCAAAATCTAGTAACTCAAGTGAGATATGAATTCTAGCTTCCCTTCCATAGACAAGTGTATATGGTGAATTCCTAATTTCTCTCTTTGGGGTTATCCTATCAGCCCAAAGGGTTGTCTTTAACTTAGAATTCTAAGTCCTTTGATTCTCCTCCATTATCCTCTTTATAATTGTGATTAGATTCCTATTTTTGGACTTAGCTAGTCCATTACCTTGGGGGTAATATTTGGAGGAGGTAATAAGATAGATGCCATGATTTAAATCCCATTCACTTTTTCTTGTTCCTAGGAAAGCTAAGGCATTTTATGAGATTATTATTGAAGGAGCTCTAAACCTGGTTACTATACCCTCATAGAACTATAGGATTGATCCTTCATTTTCTTCCTTAGGAGTTATAGCCTCCACCCATATTGTAAAGTAATAAGTAGCAGTCAACACAAACTTATGACCAACATTAGAAGGTGGATTGATTAGACCTATGAAATCTAAACCCCATTGCATAAATGGTTGTTCAACCTAGATTTGATGAAGAGGCAAGGTAGCTAGCTTTTATTTTCCATCAAAAGGAGCACACTTTTGGAATTTTCTTACCCAAACATGGGTATCTTTGAATAAACTAGGCCAAAATTAACTAGCCTCATAATCCTAGTAGCTATAGTTCTCGGAGTAAAATGACCACCATCTAGTCCAACATGGAACTCATACAATACTTTGTCAAGATGATCCAAATCAAGACATCTCAAAAGCATACTTGAAAATTCCTTAAACAGTACTCCATAAATAAGTACATAAGGAATGGATTGTATCCTAAATCACCTTCTCTTAGCCCTATCAAAACCTTGTACACTCACATGTTTGAAGGAAATGGATCATATCATGTGTCCAACTTCTCCTAGATGAAGGTGTAATTGTCACAAGGTCATCATGAAGTACCAAAAAAACTTCTTTTTGCTCTTTTAGTTCTGAAGTGAGATGTTCACATAGTCCTTTTCCTTTCACTAACTTGGTAGTTTTGATCTCCACATCATATTCTATCACCCTTGTGATCCATCCGACCATCTTTTCATTCAAATCTCTACTCAATAGAAAATATTTCACACTATGATGAGGCACAAAAATGTGAATATTTTAGTTAGACAACATATACCTAAACTTATTTAAACTCCTTATAACTAAAAGCACTTGTTTTTCAACATATGTGTACCTTATCTCATAGCCTTCTAAACCTTGACTGAAGAAGGCAATAGGTTGTTCAAAGTTTTTATCATTAGCTTGAGTAAGCATGGTAGATATTACCTCATCATTCCCAAAAGTATACAAATTGAAAATTTTGGAGAAGTTAGGATTTGTAAGGGTAGGATCTTAGGCCATGGCTTGTTTGATCTCCTCAAAACTTTCTTTCCTCCTTTTTGTCCAAGTGAACACTTCATCTTTCCTTAGCATGGAGGTCAAGGGCTTGACCAAGTTATAAAAATTAAGAATTAATCTCCTTGTGAAATTTATCTTTCCAAATAAAATTTTCAAACCTTTCTTATGTTTAGGTAAAGACAACGCCAAGATAGCACTTACCCTTTCGAGATCAATAGACAAACCTTTTTTGGAAACAATGTGGCCTAAAATTTTGCCTTCATAAATAGAAAACGCACAATTTTTCTGGTTTATAGAGATCCCAAACTCTCTACACATCTAAAAAATATACTTTAGGTGGTTCAAGTGATATTTTGAATCCTTGGAAAAAATGGTTATGTCATCAAGATGACACAATGTCATTGATTAGTCCTTGAAAAGCCATGTCCATTGCATGTTGAAAAGTAGCTCCAGCATTTGACAATCCAAAAGGCATTTTCCTATAAGCATATGTACCCCATTTAGTATTAAATTTTGTCTTATATTGGTCACTTTACTTCACCAAAATTTGATTATACCTAGAATACCCATCAAGGAGAGAAAACCTTTCACTACCAATCACAACTTGCAAGATTTATTCCATGGAAGGGAGTGGGTAATGATCCTTCAAAGACACTCCATTCAAGTCCATAAAATAAACACACAACCTTATCTCTCCATTATTTTTTCTAATGGGAACTAGGTTTTCCAACCAAGATGAATGCTTAATGGGAAAGATGATTTTGGACTCAATCAGTTTGGTGAGTTCTTTCCTCATGAGAGGTTCAATCTTGGGATTGATTGGCCTTTGCCTTTGCTTAATAGGCTTCGAATTCTCATCTAACTCTATAGTATGTTGAGATATATTTGGATCAAAACCTTTTAAATCATGATACTCACAGTAAAGACATCAAAAAATTCTTTGCATAACTTAATGAAAGCATTCTCTTCGCTAGTACATACCTTCCCAAGTGCAAGCAATTTATCTTTTAAGATCTGAAGCTTCTGATAGTTTTCCTACTTAGTAGATATGCTTACCTTCTCTTTCTTCAGCTGGTCATCATCATTGAATATGCTCTCAAGAGTGACTAGGCCTTTAGGGAGTTTATTAGATTTCAAATGCATAATTTGACCTCTATATTGTTGTTGTAGTTTAGACTTATTCTTGGAAGAAAACTCATCTTCTTATAGAAAAAATGTTATTTGTTGATCAATATCAAACACTTTCCAATTAGTGCCATTATTTGGTATGGAGGGCCTTACATTAACTTTTAGATGAGGTTAGTTCTTATCTTCTTTTATCCCTTTTGAAACATCAAACTGAGATCTAATTATTGCCAACCTATCAGCGTGCTTGTTTTCTTCTCTTGAAATAGAATTGATGTTTAAGGCTTTGAAATCTTCCACAAGATCCCACATGCTATGCTTATAGGACTTAAGCAAATATTTTTTTATCAAATAATGCCCTCTAACTTGATTGACAACAAGTTAACTATCACCAAACACTTACAATTCTTTGACACCTCCCTTCCTTTCCAACTTGAGCCCATGAATTAGGGCCTCATATTTAGCTACATTACAAGTACAATAGAACTAAAATCTGAAGGTTGAAAAATACCTTTCCTTTGAAGGTGAAACCAACATTGTTCAACCACCAGCCTTGATCTTGCTTCTAGACCCATCAAAGAAGAGCTACCATAAACCACTCACCTCTTCATTTAGATTCACTAGATTAGGTATGAAGGAAACCTTCTCATGTATATAGTATACCCCAAGACTATATTATTTAATAAACTTGTAAGGATCATGCTCATAGTTTTCATCTCCCCACTCATCTAGGAACAAATCAAAAACTCTCTCAAGGGAAGATGATGGAAATTAGTTAATATGCAGTTCCTCTTCATTAATGATAGCATCATTAACATTTTTCCACCTTAGGTGAGTAAGGTTCCAAGTGATCTCTATGAATATGTTCTGACTCAATCTTCACTTTAGTGCCACACTTTGTCCTAAACACCATGTAGGACTAATTGGCTGCCAAATATCCACCTATTTTGGATGTGAAGTCTCTTGATAAGGAAAGAGAAAAATAGGAGGTAAATATGCCACTACCACATCATGATGAATTGAAAAATTAGGAAAATCATGAAGGATAAAATTCAAACCTTTAACTACCCCCAAAGTCTTGGTTGGTGATCCATCCAATTGCAAAACTCCTTTAGTCATTGGCTCATATTTGAGGCCTAGCTTATTTTCTATACATTTGGGCATACCTAATGTGCTTGCTTCACTGTCTATAATACAATTATGAACCAATAAATCACAAATAATTAGATATAGGTAAAAATGAGGAGTCTTCTCATCTTTCTTCACTTGACCATCTATAGATTGAGTTCCATTGACCAAAACCACATTGTCATTTCTAAATGGGCTAGCCTGTTTACCCAATCCATGCAATTATTTTTGAAGTATATCTTTCTACCCTAGTAATATTATATAATCCCAAAATTAGTTCATATGAATCTTATTCATCTATTCCACCACATTAATGGAAGGATTACTCACCTTGGGGTTCTCTTTATGAACATTAGCACCTTGAGATGTAACTTGTGGAGGTAGAGATGTAGCAGCTGGCCTAAAGTTTGGAATCCTCTAATTTTCTTGTACTTTGGGAGTTGTATTAGACCTAAATACCATATTAAATTATTTATGAGTCACAATAGGTCCTTGATTATCTCCTTAAGCTTCATTAATAGCCCTCCTTTTGTACCTAGTATTAGAGGCAACACTAATATTCTGATTGCCTATATTTCCTAAGCAATTAATGGCACAAAACTCACCCTATAAATGATTTATGAGGGTAGAATCAGTCTAAAGTTGTCAATTTTACACCCCTCCTTGCATATATCCTTCAAAATTTAAAACTTGGAAAGATTGGCTGCCTTGCATTACCATGCCTTGATTATGCATTTCATTTGCATAAGTCACTTGTTCTTGACCATGTTCAAAAGATGGATAGTTGAGTTATTCTTGGACCACATTTTTTTGAGTGGGTACAAGGGATTTGGATTATGAAGGGGAATTAGGATTATATATTTTATAAGGCTTGACATGGTTTATTTGGCCTTGTCCTTGTGCATTATTTTGGAAAGGAGGTCTACTTGTTTGCCTAAATTGATTGTATGTCTGATATGGCCTATAACCTTGAGATTGTTATCTTTTGAGGGAAACTTAATCATTTATAAAACTTTGAATCAATATTTTAATTTCATGGATTTCATTTGAAGGATCAATGGAAGACCTTTCTTGGTTATGCATAGGATCTAAAGTGGGCAATTCACCTTGACTAAGAGAATGCAAATCAGGGAATAAAGGCATTGGAGGCCTAGGAGCAGTCTTACCTGCTTGAACAAGATAATTTTTTGAATTAATGGCTATATCATAGGTAACAGGGAGTTTATTACCACCCATAGATTAAATTATCATAGACACATCACTATTCAATGCCTTTAGGTAGTACAAGAATGTAAAGTTTAGAGTAGGTCTCACAAGAGTTGGGATCCTATCCCATGTTTTTTGGAACCTAGTATTAAAATCCTACATGAATTCATGTGCTACCCTCTTGATCATGGTCAATTGCTCAGCTAGAGATAGGTTATCACTCTTTTCCCTAAACATATTAGTTAATAGATCCCCCAACTCATCCTATGATCCAACAAAATTTATGGGTAGAGTCCCATACCAATCCAAAACTTTTACTTTGAAATACAAGGCCAATAACCTAATAGCTACATTTTCTTGGGTGATGTTGTGAATATTACAAAAGTTTTATATATTCCTAATGTGCTTAATGGCAGTAATAGGACCATCCCCACTAAAAGATGGGACACTTTTGAGGGCTGCTCCTCAAATTTGATCATATTGGGTAAGATGTAAGGGAGATGCCCCAGTGAAAGGCACAAAAGGTTGTCTTCTACCCATCTTGGAATGATCACTATGGATCTTAGGAATGGAATATAACATAAACTTTGAATCTTTAAACAAAAACTATTGCTTATAAGGATGAGTATTTACAAACCTAAACCTTTTAGTGGAATATGGAGGGAGTTTCACAAATTCCAAGGGTGTCTCTTTAGCAACAGATCTAGTGGTCACCTTTGTTGGAAAAAAAATATTGATCATCAACCAAAGACTTGGATTCTTTAATGGAGTCACCAGGTATTGAATGTAGATGCTTCTTTTATCTTTAACTATGCCAATACCAACACCAATCTTGAACAATCTTCTAGGACTTAGAAGTCCCACTGAGCATGCCAAAAAATATTTTCACTTAAATTGTGCCCTTGAGGAGATGCTCAGCTCTCCTCATCCAAGTGTCATAATAAAAACATCTCTATTTTTGTGGGTGACAATATTATTGAGATGAATCTCTAGTAGGGATAGTTCCTTTGATGCAATTCTTTGGAGCACTCTCTAACTTATCAATTCATGTATGAAAAGGGTTAAGGAAAACAACTAAAAAACCAAAAAGGTGATGCACCAATGCTTATCTCCTCCTATTTGATTGAAAATATGCTACTTAAAGAATAACAAATTTTCTCTCCCATAAAACTCATAACACCTTGTGCATTCTCACATCAACATTTCACATGTTAGATTCAAGAAGGCATTCAAAATTTAGGAGGGCAATGGATGATTGCAAGAAGGAATACAATCATAGACCACTTATAAAACATCTATACAGTAAGAAAATAATATCAACAAGGACCTCCAATAACACTCTTTATTCACATTTGGTAGGTAACTGAAGATGACATGTTAGGAAAGATGACCTCTCACTAAACAAGAACAATAGGTTTGAACCAATACTCAATAGTACAGCATGTGAGTGGAAAAATAACTTATATTATTTCTTCAAGAGTCTTTCAAGTACAAATATAGCTATATTTTTCCCAATAACCAATGGAGGCTACTCAAATCGACAAAGGAATGCATATTTATAGCTTTTATAGAGAAATTAAGCAAAGGAAGTCCAAAGGTCATTCAGACATGTGTCACCTTGAAGATATTAGTTACAATTACATATGAAAGAGGATTGAGGTGAGTCATGCCATGTCAAGAGGTCTATTTGTCCAAAACAAGTCATGAGAATGGTGAAAAGTGGCATAAAACCTTCATAATTGGTATAGGAAACTACCCCCATCAAAGATCATCCATAAATGTTTGAAACTAAAAATAGGAGAGTCAACACCACTATTTTAAGGAAATGGAACTCATGGTGACAGTTAGAAAATGTTCCTTCTAACTGCTAGCTATCCTTTGGACACCTATGTTTATCAATTTTGTGGAAGCTCCTTGATTTGGGTTAGCTGCCAGTAATAACTCAAACCATCGATCTGTCTATTTTTCACTTGTTTTGGCAGCACCAAATGCTTGGGATTCTACCATTTTTTACCTCCATGTTTTCCCTCAATTTTTTGCCAAACCATTTTTTCCTCCAATGGCTATTTTACATAATTTAAATTTGATGTTTGTGGGGCTATCATGGGATGTTTGAATCCCAACGGCTATTTGTTGAGGCAGAAGTTGACATTAGTAGACTCATCATGAATTCCTCTAGGATATTTCCTTTAGACCCTATCTATGGGATTTTGTTTGGGAAACCTTCCAATACAATTGACCTTTCATGCCTTTCATTTGGTTTACCTCACTATTGAAAGATACTTCAGAGGAGTTGTAGAGGACACTTCCCCAAAAAACATACCCTTCGAGGAAATTATTTAGGGCACTTTATCTATAAAATTCAACCTTAAAAACTTTTGCATTTAAATAATTCCTTTGGGAATTTGAAAAGTGCTCTCCAAATCATGGAAAGTACCCTTCGAATTTATTGAAAACACCCTTTCCAAAAGGAAAAAATACCCTTTGGGAAAAATGAAAAGTACCATCGACCCTTCAAGAAAATGAAAAGTATCATTTCAGACTTTTGGATAAGGCACCCTACTTGAAAAGTACCCTTTATAAATATTGCAAAGCACCTTTTGAAACTTATATTTAATCCACCTTCCTATGAAAATACCCTTCAGAAAAGTTGAAGTGATGTTCAAAAACGGTGCAAATGACCCCTTTGTCTTGAAAAGATATCTTTCAAAAAAAAATGTGTAGGGAAGCTGCTCAAAGACTATCCTTTAGGACAATTGAAAAGGACCATTCCAAGGAGGGATTATCCTTTGTGAAAATTGTTTGAACAATTTTCCTGAAAGAATTAGTCTTTATCTTTGGGAAATTTTTCTCAGACAAATTATCCAAAAGAATTCAGCACTTTCGCTAAATGAAAAGTCCAAAAAAAAAAAAACTTTAGCAAAAAATAAAAGACCTAAAAGGATTAATATGCAAAGGCTTATCAAAAGACCAAAACCAAAATTTTCAAAATAATTAGACTTGTACATTTGTTTCAGGCTTTGTATAGAACACTTCTTCCAAATAAAACTTGCATACTAGATCTAACCAAAGGTATAGACTTAGGTGGATAAGTTTTCAAATAGGGGGGCCCAATTTTGGCTTGAAGGGCCAAAATTTGGTCAACACATCCATATCACCATTTTCATAATTGCAACAACTATTTTTTGGATAAACTATTAAATATCTATTTTAGAAACTCACTTTACCAATATACCTCATGACCCATTTTTGCATGTCATTCAGGAACTGAAGAAGCTTTACACTAAAGAACTCACATGAGGATCTGATGTCTAATTGATTGGGATTAAATGTAGGTATAGATCATGGTTAATAACATGTGAAATAATGACCAAAACAAGGAGATCAAGGAACAATAGACAACCTACTGTATTTATTTAAAGAAACACATATACACCAAAACAAAATGGGAAAATAAAATAAGCCAAAATAGGGAAATCAAAACTATTTATAGTGGGTAAAATAAAATAATAAGATTATAAAAAACCATTCACTAGCTAAGAGAAGTACCTACCATTTTGGAATAACGAATTTGACTTGTGAACTCAAAACACATTTAGGAGCATTAACCAAATAGGTGGGAAGAGGAACTTACATTTATCATTCACATAGAGATGACCATGAATGAACAAACCATTATTATTTTCATATCTAATGGAAACATTGTGAACTCTCTGATCTTCTGTGATCACTCCTAAGTAATACCAAAAAAATTTAATGTCTTCTTGGCTAGTTTCAAATTTATATGTATTAGCTACAAGATTTGAACTAGAGAGAAGTGTGTTGCATGTTACTTTTTGAGCTAGAATAATAATAGGAGTATCTTTTGGAATGAATTGAGTGCAGATATTTATTACCACATTACTTCCAATAGCAAAGATAAATTCATTTTTGAGTGAATCATTATCATCATCTTCATCAATCTCTTCTACCTTGATATTTTCCATTTCACTTGTAATGAATATCGAGCACCATTCATTTTATTCTTTTTTCATGTATTTCTAGATTTTAGCTTTGGCCTACTTATGATTTTCAATCTGTGTGGGGTTGATTACTTTGTATTCATGTTTTGTGGATAACTCTTCTTTGGTACAATCAAAAAATGAAATTCCTGCGAAATATTCATTTTTTACTATTGAATCTTCCATTTTGATATAATAAAGATGTTTTGTTTTACTAAAAATTGGTTCTATACTATATTCAGCTTCAGAAGGTAAAATATCACATTCTAAAATATTCTTCCTTTCTATTTGTTATTCAATTAGTTGTTCTTCAAATAAATCATTTTCTCCTAGGATTGTGAGATTTGAGAAATCATGTGAAACATGCAGTTTTTATCTTTCTTTCCAAGGGGGAAGCCAAATTATTTATTTATTCTCTAATCAATAATTATTTCTTCCAACTATTCACCTTCTTCCATAATTGTGAAATTGAAATAGTCATATGTGATAGGAATCACTTTATGTTTCTCCCTACTAGACTTCTGATTTGTTTGATCAAGAACTTTCCTTCAAAGTCTCTTTTTGAATATTATAGACTCTTGATTATATCAGGTTTCACTATTTTTTTTCACCATTTTCAATAGTTGTAACATATTTTAAAACCTCTTTCTTTAACATTCCAAAAATGATCAAATCATCTTCAATCTTAATGGCTTCTTATTGTGCAACTTCTAAGTCATTTACCTTATTTACTATCAAGATGAACTTTATCTCTAGATGAAGAGAACCAATGAATAAGCAAAATTTATTGTTGAGACTTGGTTGATTTGTCTAAGGGATCAATCTTAATAATTTATTAAAACATGCTATGAACTCTCTTATTTTCTCATCATCTCACTTTTGAATCTAAAAGAAATATAAAAATAATAATCACACGTCCATAATTTATTTGAATCTATTTAAGAAATTATTATTCAAGGATTCCCAATTTACAATGCATCCATCTTCAAAATGCCAAAACCACTCAATAGCAGATCCTATAAAGGTCTCAACAAAAATCTTGATAATGACATCCTCATGCATAACTCCTTAGATATTAGAGAACATTGTGAAGGCTAGGATATGGTTATCAATATCTTGATCATTTTTTCCAAAAGACTTCAAAAATTTCTTCCTTGAACCTGATGGTAACTTATTATATTAGGCCAAAGCCAATGCCCCAAAATGTTTTCCCATAAGATACATAAAACACTAGGGTTGAAGTGAACCGATGCCATTTCTTTAATCAGGAAGATGTACCCACTAGTTACTTTTCTTCAACAAAGAATCCAACCTCTATTCCAAGGGAGGTTCCTTGAAATGTTTTAAAATCATATGTATAAAGTGCCTCAATCCCCAGTGAAGTCACCAAAAACTGTTGGCTCAAAAATTTATTAGGGGGAAAATTTGTTACTTTGGGTTAAAAGTGTGGGAATCAAGTCCTTATGTTAGTTAGTAACATAGAGACAAAGGCCCTCTCCTATCCATATGAGGAGCTACCTATATTAAAATCCAAAAAGGGAAATTTGGGAAAAAGCTATTATAATAAAAAAAAATTCTATTGAGGGTTTCATACTTTTAACCAAAATGTATGGAAAGACGTTAGAAAGGAAAATAAGAGGAAAGATGGAAAAGAGGGGGGAAGTGAGAAATGAAAGGAGGAACATGATTATTATAGCCGTTTAAATATACAAGTTACCATGATAATCCCAAGAAAAATAAAAGACAACTTTGGGTAGCTAAATATAAAAGCTTACCAAAATAGCTAAATAAGAGAAAAACATTGTATTCATGGAAACCTCTTTGATTTAATGGGTGGTAAAGACATAATTCACTCTTAGGATTAGAAAACATACATTGAGATAATTATCTACCACTGGTAATAGAATTAAAAACAACTATCTCATATTTACCCATAAAAGATAATTAAAATATTGCTTAAACCCCATCGAGATTTCACATTCATAGAAATAACATAAAAATATTTTAAAAGAAACACTTAAGGTAAAATTTTATTTTTATGACAATTTGGTAGTGATTATGAAAACAATTTGAAATTAAATAAACAAATATGGATGAATCACACACAAAGTTATAAATCATAAATAAATCATGAACACAAAGTCCACAAAATCTCTCTGTTCTAATCTTTATTGAGTCAAAAATACAATCTCATCATTCAAAAAGTTTATATAGAGTTTCACTACCAAAAGTCTCCCTTTACAATGAGACTAACACTCATATTTTTAGTGCGAGAAGGTGATTACGATGCATAACCACCTTTTTTGTGTTAAATATGGTGTAAAAGTGAGTTTACAAAAATGTACCACTTAAGTGATATAAAAGTGAGTTGGTGTAATTACATAACGTGAAAATGTGAAACTACAATAGATATAAAGATGCATTGGTGAAATTTTACTTCATGCAAAATTGAAATTACAAAATTTCACCACTTGAATGGTGGAAAGATGCTTTGGTGCTTTTACACCACTTGAAATGTGTAACTCAAAATTACACAATTCGATACTTACAAAGTGACATAGTGCATTTGCATGAATTTATTTTAAAAGGGAAAAATTACATAAAATTTGCATCTATAAATTACAAAATGAGATCTGATATTAACATGAAAATACCAAAATATTGATGAAGAATTCATTCACTGTCTCTTTCACTAAAGATAATCTCGATCATTGCTTTGCACTTGTCAAGGAATCTCATCCTGCATATGCTTTTATTTTATATTGGCATTTGTCTCAGTAATCTTAAATTTACTTGATCTATAATTTTCAATGACCACTAATGTTTTTTATTCATCCTTTCTATTCACCATAGAAACATTTTATTCATAAGAGTATAATATTCATGTTAATATTTTTTGAAATCCTACCATAGTAATCCTTAACCTTATCAAGTAACTAACATGATTTAAGGGTCAAGAGGGAACTTGTAATGCTAAATAAATTTTAATTTATACCATCCATTTTTTTTTGGCCTCTAATGGGGGTTGTCAATCCCCTTCATTTAATAATGTCAATCCAACACTAGTGTTTGAAGGTTGTATGCAAAAAATGAAAGAGATCTTTGGCAAATAGTTCCTTCTATCACACTCCACACTTTGCAAGAATTGAAAATCACACTTGCAAAAATTAAATCACACTTGTCGAAATAAAATCATACTTATAGAAAGTAAATCACAATTACAAAAATTAAAGCACACTTGCAAAAAATAAATTGCTGAATTAAAAATAAATGACAAACAAATAAAACACCTGTAAGTTCACACAAATTGTACAAAAAGAAATGTTTACAATAGAAAATAAATAAAATAATAATTTACATCATAATGATAATTTACAGAACAAAGAAATAAATAATAATACATTGATCCATCTTCCTTGGAATGAGTGGCTAGCTCATTCCTCGAAAGAGGATTTATTCAAAACATAAGTTTTAGCTAGACTACTCAAATAATGGAAAGAGAAATTATGTTGCTTGATTATTTATTCAAGTGTGGAAGGTTGTATTTATAATTGCATGCTTCCAACCAACACCTTATTTGAGAGTAAGAACTGAGATAATCTATCATATCTCAATCTCCACAAAATATGGAGAGAGATATTTATTCTAATAAAATATATTACAAAATAATCTCAATCTCCACCAAATATAGAGAGAGTTATTATTTGGAATAAAATTACATAAACTTATATCTAAATACAATCTACAAATAAAAATTATATATATATATATATATATATATATATATATATATATATATATATATATAAATGAAAAGCATTTTTCATGATATTTGAAACATTGAAATACTCTTTGAAATAATCTCCAAACAATTCTATAACAATTTTGTTGAAGTTTATAGTAGTTATGTTGGAATTTGTAGCAACCTACTAAAATCCATAGCAATCCTGATGAAATCCATAACAAGCCTACTAAAATCCATAGCAAGCCTAATGAAATCCACAGCTAGCTAATGTAATCCATAGCTGGTTTGATGTAATCCATAGCTAGTCTGATATAATTTGTAGTTGGCATGTAACAAGTCTATTGTAATTTGTAGCTACTGTAACAAGCCTATTGTAATCCATAGTTGTTATAACAAGCTTGTTATAATATGTAGTTGATATAATAATCCTATTGTAATTTGTAGCTATTGTGAAAGTCTGTAGCAAGCCTATAGGAGTCCATAAATTGACCAAAATACTGGATCTTGTTGTAGAAAATTTTAATACTACCCCAACATTATTCTTGAATGGTTACTCTTCATATTTTCAATCATTCTTAGCTTAGTATAAACTATGTATGCACTTATTGACATCTTTTTTCCAATAATCATTACTAATACCTAACAAATAGATAACAAAGAATTATAAAGACAAATCCATGATATATACTTACTATTTTATTATAAATTAATCATAAGTTTAGAAACTACATTTGGATCCACTTCCTATGCAAGCAAAATGATGTTATTTTATGGATATAATGAGGCATTTTATGGGCTCATAGGCCTCCAAAATTTTAGAATGGAAACTTATAGTCATAGCTAGAAACCCAACACTAAATACTACTCAGCACATGTAAACATAAATCCATCTAACATTTGAATTAATGTTAGAGATGCCCACACAAAATAACTTTATCTCATTAAAATTGCCTTCTACCAATGAAAACTACAAACTTTCAGCCAATGCCATGCTTCTATAGTAAATACCACAAGTTTTGGGACCCAAAAAACCTTTTAAACACTCAAACCCATGGGTTTTATTGATAAAACCACTTCATTTTAAAAATACCATGAATTTATTCTTGAAACCACCATCATTCTCCATTTACCACAAATTTAGGGAAGTTCAAAAAATTACATGACTTGCTGAAATGTCAATTTAATTTTCACGATCGAGGAAAATGAAATTTGAAATTGCACGATCATAGAAAATAAAATTTCAATTTACACGAGAAGGGAAAATGCAAAACAAATTTGCAAATTGCACTGAGTAAAAATTTGAATTTACAAATTACATTGAATGGAAAAAAATTGCAAATTACGTTGTGTGGAAAAAAGAATTTAAAAATTTCACCGAGTGGAAATAAGAATTTGAAAATTAAACCAAGTGGAAAAAAAATCAAATTACATGACTTGGAAAAGTGTTAGGGAATTTTGCATAGATTGAGATTTGTAAAAACAAAATTTCACAACTTGTAAAAGTGCATTGGCATTTTTTCATGACTTGAAACCTGCAACTATGATTCTCCCCCTTGGTTTTTGAAATTAAAGATGAAATTTTTGTATCAAGTGTTTATAGTCAAAATTTATCTTTCAAATCGGGTCTTCATAGTGAGATGTAAATTAGGAACTTTCAGAGAAGTTTGATTTTACCTTAAAATTTAATTCTAGTGATGATAAGATCAAATGAATAACTGACTTCTCTCTTCTCTCTATTATAGTACACTTCTCATGATGACAAGAATCTTGTTGCAGTGAAAGAGAAATTGTTGAGATATCTTTAACACACTATTTGGAAGCTTGAAAGATAGTTATATTTCATTATTATACCCAAGCCTTTTGATGAGGATCATCAATCCCCTTCATTTAATAATGTCAATTCATGGATGGTGCCTGAAGGAAATATGTAATAAGACAAAGAGATCTTTAGAAAATGGTCCCTTCTATGACACTCTACACTTGAAAAATTGAAAAGCATTTCTGCATAAATTAAATCACAACTGCATGAAATTAAATCCCACTTGCAAGAAATTAAATTGTTGAATTGAAAAGAAATGATAAACAAATAAAACACCTGGAAGTTCATAAGAAACTGTAAAAATAAATAGTTACAGACACAAAGAAATAAAATAACAATTTACAACAAAATGATAATTACATAACAAAGAAATAAATAAAAATACATAGATCAATTTTCCTTGAAATGAGTGTCCAACTCATTCCTTAGAAAATGATTTATTCAAAATACAAGCTTCAGAATAAATAATTCAAAATGATGAAGAGAAAAGTATATTGATTTATTACATTTAGGTGTGGGAGGTTCCATTTATAATCCCATGCTTCCAACCAACACCTTATTCAGGAGTAAAAACATAGATATTATATCCTATCTCAATCTCCATAAAATATGGAGAAAAATATTTATTATAGGAATACAAAATTATCTCAATCTCCATAACATATAAGAGAGTTATTTATTGGAATGAAATTATACAAATTTATATTAAATATAATCTATAAATGGAAAGTTTATATATAGAAAGACTCTAAATGAAAAATATTCTTGTGATAGTTAGAAATGATCTTGGTCATCTTAGAATGAACCAAAAATAACTAGAATGCCTTAAAATGATTTCCAAATGAGTCTATGGTGGTTTTTTCATAGTTCATAGTAGTTCTATGGAAGTTTGTAGCTAGCCTATCAAAGTTTGTAGCAGTCCTATGGAAGTCCATAGCTCACTTGTGGAATTTTGTAGCTCACCTATGGAAGTCTGTAGCTCACCTGTGGAATTTCATAGCCTACCTATGGAATTTTTTGGCTCACTTATGGAATTTTATATCTCACTTGTGGAAGTCCATAACTATAGACTGTGTGAGTCCATAAATACTAGTCAAGTTCATAATTGCAGACTAGGTGAGTCCATAGCTTGGGGAAAATGCTAGATCTTCTTTAGGAGCTATTATATAAGACTCTGATACTACAACATTGTTATTGAATGGTTACTCTTCATACTCCATATTTTTTAACTTAATAATATGGATTACATATGCACATATTTACATCTTTTCTCAATAATCATTAGAAATAGCTAACAAAGAGATAACAATGAATTCTTAAGAAATAACCATGATATATACTTTTTATTTTATTTTAAAAAACTATAAGTTTGAAAACTACATTTAGATCCACTTCTTATGCAAGGAAAAATGATGTTATTTTATGAATATAATGATTGATTTTTGGGGCTCATCACCTTGTCTATTGGGCTACAAAGTCAATGTCCCATTATGTAAAATGTTTTACCATCCCTATCTTTAAAACACCTTTAATTTCCTATATGAGAATAATTAAAGGTGTTGTCATGAAATGTAAAATTTTAAGACAATAAAGTGTAAGGCACAAATCCATCCTTGGGGATGAATAAGATAACACCAAAACCATATCATCCTTAAGCAGGTGTTATAAATGGGTACCTAGATGGAACTCATTATGAACATACCAAGCTCTAGCCCAAGTATGTAAAGTGCCATAAATTGCATGGACCTATATATATTTTGGTAAGAAAGTTTCAATAGCCAACCACATTGAATTTCATACCTCTAGGTGAGGTTCTAGAGCTTGAATACCACTATAGCTAATAATGCCTCATATGTGGTTGTCATGATGAAATCAATGATGTAAGATAGAATGTGCATGGTCCCAATGAAGGAAAGACTCATGATGATTTTTCCACCATATTTCTATTGTACCATGAATAATGTGAACAAATGATTTTAAATGATCAACATTTGAGTCATAAAAGGCCTCCATTCATTGGATGAATTCATGGACTTTCATTTTCCCATGGAACTATAGAGTTTCATCTACCCTTTTAAGTGGCATATCCATAATTGGTCCATGAATGGCTTGCCTAATGACAAGATGAAAAAACATATGGAAATTTTGATACTTATGCTAAGTGTCTTCATGAATGTCGATGGCACCATGCACTCTCCTAGTAAGGTCATAGTCACCTTGTGCTTAGTAATCACAAGCATTACTTGTAGTATCAGAGAGGGACTCTACATCCATCCATCATAGGATTCTATCAAGGGTGGGATCATGAAATTCATTACCTCGATATGTGATGTTGTATATGTGATTAATATCTTCATAAAAATTAATAGGTTTGACATACAAGGGTATATGTGGTATATGTGTTTAGTCTAGTGGAATGGCAATGCACTGATAAATATTTTCAAAGCTAATATATCTATTTTTGAAGCTTAAATCAGAATTGTTAACATAACACCAAGGATGACCCAATAGGGTTGGGAATTCACCATACTCAACCATTTTGATAACATCAAAGTTAGATTTGAAAGGAACCTCAAAGATATCCATAGTGGCATTTTTAAGAACTCCAATTGGCAGAGCATGGGTCTTATTGGCCATGAACAATACATGTGGTAAAGGTTATAAGGTTGGGATAGCCATATTTTTCCATGCATCCTTTATGATGACATTAACTTTAGTGCCAGTATTGACACGATTGTCTTGGATCACCCATCCATCTATGACAACATCCATCAATATTTCTTTATCCTCTTACAGGCTAGGAGGAATTGAAACATCTTGTCATCAAGCATGGTTTAATCAATGATCTTCAGTAAGCCTTGGCATTTGTTTCTTAAGATAGTTACATAACAAAGGTATAATATCTTCATCCAATAGTCACTTTAAAATCTCTTGGAAGTTATATTGCACTGCATCTTGAGGATATATGGCCTTATGCATATTAGCACATTAAACAACATCATGATCTTTAAGGAATTAGATCTCACCTTATAATTCCCTTACCAAATTCATAGTTTATTAGAGAACTTATTTTTTTATTGATAATTAGGATACCTAGTTACATGAGGCTCTTCACATTGTACCTTTTCATTAGGTGTAGTAGATGTAGACTAGGACTATCCACCACTATGCATTGTAATGTTAACTTGTTGGGTTGTTGGAGTATTAGGATGTGGTTGCTAGTGTGGATTTTCAATGCATATCATAAAATACCCTTCTCATTCCTATCTTTGGTGATGGCCATGTACAAATCAAGACATTCCTCTAAGTGGTTCTCATTTTTATAAAAAGCATATGTCAGATAAAATGGGCAGTCTCACTGGTAGTAATCTGGTGAACCACATTTGTAGCATGTATGTGGTGGACAACATCCACCTCATCATCCTCAACCTGGGAATCACCCATTATAACCATCCTAATCTTGATTAAATGAAATAAAATCATAATAGGTACCATGTACATATGCCTCATGAATATCACTAATGAGATGATAATCATTGGTTTCATGGGTATATGCATCACAAAGCTTATGTTAAGTGGACACTTTCAACTATGTGGTCTATTACAACAAAGGACAAGCTCAAACATCATGTTTACCTTGGAAAATATCACATGATTGATTCAGTACAATATGTATGGATTTATGAAGATAATTATTTTTGTTGTGGCCCTTAGACTCACAATCAATACACCATAGGCCACTATGAGTGTCATGAGCACTGTGTGTTATCATGTTTTAAAATTGGGATGTATTTGCCATAATTTTAGCCTCCATAAAAGGGATAATTATTGTATCGATTATTCTAATGAATTCATCATGGAGGGAAGTTTCCAAGGCCTCGTGAGGGTTGGTAAAGGTTCTCTGAGACAATGTTCATCTAAAGGGGAGAAACAGACCTTCCATGAACCCTTGAGCATGTTGAGTGACATTAATCTCAAATGAAAGATCAAACAAGAGTGTATTAAATCATGCATCATACTCACACACATTATCAGTTAGCTATTATTTTATATCCTTTAGTGAAATAATACTTTATTGCTCAAACTTCATAATATCAAATTCCTAGAGGAATGTTGCCTTAATCTGGTCATAATCAACTATTACTTATTAAGGATCATATTTCATATACCATTTATGCATTCACTTTAGGAGTGTGGTTACAAATTGTGTAAATTTCACTTTGAGTAAGTTATGTTACACGCTCTCCAAATAAGTTTACACGTATGAACATGTTTAGTAGAATTCTCCACACCTTGATATTTTGGAAAATGAAGTGTCATTTCATAATACATGGTGGGTGGTTGAGGTGTTTATAATAGTTGATATTGATAACTTCTAAGTCTTCATGTTCCTTAGGGGCGAAGTCCACCAATTCCTCCTATATTTCCTCTTAATCCACTAGATGAGACACCACCTAATCCACCTCTCAAACCTATAGCTATAATTAAAATACCCAAGATATTAGGTGCTGAGGCAAGTTTATTCACTATATTTGGGTTAGTACTTTTCCCACTAATTATGTTGGGTCCACCAAGAATATCAAGTTGGGCCATGCATGTATCTTGTAAAGGGAAACAGAGTCAATACAGTAGTGTCTAAAAATTTCTCAAATATAGGTTCTTTTACAAGGTCAGTTTATGATTCTATGTTATATGTATCCCAGTTGTGTATAATTAATTTTTATAGTTCAAAATCATGAGCTTGCACAATGGTTGGGGAACTGGGTTGGTTCAATTCAAGTTCTTTAGTCTCCACTACCTGGCTTCTTTCTCCCACATATACTAGAGTTGGCATTGGTTTTGGTTTAAAAGTTGGAGAGTCCTTATGTTCTTTTACTTCCCTGCAAATCTTGAGATCACTTCTTGATTCCTCCCATCCACTTCTTATATCATTTCCACCTATAATCCTTCATCAAGTTTCATCATATATGCACTTCCATAATTCCCACTGACTAACTACCCTTCCAAACCAATAATTCTTCACAAATAGCCATGCATTCTCCTACCAATTGTGTTGTTCCTACAATGGAGAGTTTAGCCTTCCATGGAAAGAAATTTAAGTCCAAAGTCAATAAATATATTCTTCACATCTAGTGAGAAATGCTTGAGATACTGGCCATGTGGTTTCTAAAAACATTATACCTTAGCTTCTTTTAGATAAGAATAAGTCATTACGATGTACTCGAAGACATAACTATTCAACACCTCTCTCCATCAAACATCAATAGCTCATGTCCATGGCACTCCCAAGTGTGATTAATCCATCTAATGCTCTTTTGTTCATGTTGTCTTCCTTCTAAGATTTATTAACCTACCTTGAGCATAAGTTATGATCCAAGCATGCAAATGAATAGAAACTTCCACAAAGAAAGTTTCATACTAGGAACTATAGATATTTTTTTCAACCCACGCATGCTTAGAATCTCTTGGTTTAAGAAATGGAATTGTCAAGTTATCTTTGACATTGGTAAGCCACCATTCAATATTTTAAAGAGATAATCACTTGAGCATTTTCCATCATTACACAACAAGAGATACAAGTCCTAAAAATAGAACCAAAAAATTGGGTTAATTTTATCTAGACCTTTCCCTAAGCATGTGCTAAAGTGATTAGTTACCAATAAATGGGTGTACTGATATTTCAATACCATCTACCTCTATAAAATCATTTTGATAAACATGGCCTTCCTCTTGTTATCATGATGAGATCCCTCTCCATGATAACCTCAACTCCTAGTTCCAAATATATCCCTTCGTAATCTCTAGATGTTGTCCAAACCTGGCATCCATCACAACAGTCATGATCTATCTCTCGCTACCTAGAAGTAGCTTCTCACTCAGCCCACTTGCCACCATGCTCTCATCCATGTGTATGCAAACCACTCGAATAAATTTATGTTTATATTTTTATGTCAATTTTAGTTTTAAGTTTTATATCATGGTATTAGGTTTTGTTGGTATTTAGGTTGTGTTTTGTTTTATAATATTAGTTATTTCATTAAGCTTTTATTTGTTAAACCATGTTTTTTATTCCATATTTTTTTGTATTGTTTTTAGTTATATTTATTTTAAGATTTCAATTACTTTATGTTTTTATTTTTCATGTGTTAGTGTTTTTTGTTTTAGATATAGGATGTATTTATTTTCAAGTCTTGTAATGTTTATATATATGTTGTGTGTTTTTATTATTATTACCAAAGTTGTATAGAATTATTATTCTCAAAGTGCCAAGATTGTTTATTATTATTTATTTGATATTTAATTGAATTTCATAAAAATTCAAGGTTTTTCTATTTAAGTATTTTATTTATAGTAAGTTTTTAGTCACAACATTAGCTTATGTCATGTCAAAGTCAATAGTCTTGAATCATCTTTGACTTTTTGTCTAAAGTTTTGTGTGTCGAGTTTGAAAAAATATAATTGTTGAATTTTTTTAAAGTAAGCCTATAAAGGCTTTCATCAATAAAGCATGTACATAAATTTTTAATAATCTCCTCTTTTTAAAAATGGATTCATTATTGGGAGAACCTGATATTTGTCTTGTGGGAGAGGAAGCAAGCATACGAGGGGAAATTTTGAGATAGTTAGTCCATGTAGTTCCTCTATGTTGCCACTAAAAGGAGGAATGTTAGAAAAAACTATGTTAGTGATAACTTGTGTAATATATGAGAAATAATATTAATGTGTGTGAACTAAATAAAGTGAGTTGCATCTCACATAGACAGGTTTTGGGGAGAGTTTATAGGAGATAGAGATAATAAAGGAAATATAAGTGTGAGAAATTAGTGGGATAAGAGAGAATGTTTCCTCCTTGTTTATAGTAGAAATATAAGCTATAAATGTAATGTTTACATTTGAATAAAATAATTAATTATGATTGACCAACTTTGTGTTGTTCACACTCAAACTTCAGATCTTTCACTAAATATGAGATAATTCCTTAAAAATGCTCCCTTAGACGATGCATGTTCATGTCATGCTTTAACCTATAGAATACAAATATGAGATCCTCAAGTTTAAAAGCATATTCAAATTGAAAATCCATTACATCTCCTAGATTGAGATATTTGATATTTTTAAATGTTTTATTGTAAGGAGACCCCTCTAGTTTTACCCAATCTTCTACTATTAATACTCTCAAAGAGCAACACATGGCATTTAAATGCTTGAATTAAAGTGTGGTTATAGACTCATCAGTAACAAGTGAGATACTCTTTATATTTCATAAAATTGGATCATCCTCCTCCAAGGCTTCCAATAACTCCTTATAGTTTGAAAGCCTCATCTATTTGGCCTCTTTCAATCCCATCAACTGGAAGATATCATGAACAATCACTTGATCTAAATCACTTTTATTTATCATCATTCTCTTGTGAATATCCTCAAGTTTATCCAATTCAAGAATATAACCAATAAATTTCCATTTCCAACCATAAAAAGGTTACAAATGTAAAGCAATGCCTTCTTATCCTCTTCATCCCTCATTTTATGATAAATAAAAAATAGTTTTCATTGATATATTCATCTATAAAGTTATCAAGGTTTACATGTTAAAGCACTTCAAGGGATATCTTGTAACTTTCTTTCCCTCTTGCATATTTTAAGTGCTTTCTAAAAATAGACAAGAGTAGTGGAACACCTATGCATACTTTTGCTATGTCATTCATGAAACCTTCTTCATCAAATTTGACATTGACTAGTCCTTCATGTTGTAGGATTGTTTATATGAGGAGGTATTTATCCACTTCATCAAATGAAGCACGCATAACATGTTCCTTAAATTTGATATTGAAAATTTTGGTTTGAGTTTTTTTCCTGACAAGTTACAAATATCCTCAGCTTGGTGTTTTCCTTTTCCAAATTCTCTATGGGCATATTTGCTTTATTGAACCAAAATAAATATATGGGTAAAATCCACTTGATATGATATTTCTCAATGAAATTATCAATAAAAACCATGCATGATTTATTGTCCATGACTTCTTGGATATGAAGTTTCGCTTACCGCATTAACAAATATAGTAAAGCACAAAAAAGTCATAAATAAAGGGATCATCTAGATTAAGGTCAGTGTGTCGAGTGTGTCAAGTGTAATTAATACATTGGAGCCTTATAAAGTCTCATAAAACAAGTGGTATAGACACAATGATGGAAAGAAAACTATGCAATTATCTAGAAATTTTAGAATTATGGTCGTTCTCTACTCAATCTTACTACCTAAAAAACATCATCTATGAAATAAAACATTAATAGGAAAAAAATTCATATGCATAAGAATAAAAATAATGAGTTTGTATGTGAAGTGTGTCTTGTCTACATGGTCACAATTTCCATAGGTAGAAGACATATTTGCAAATTTAGCACTCTTCTCTTTGCTATCTTTGCTAAAGCATCTCTACAGGTTTATGAGACAGTGATTTTATGAGGTTCATTTTTGTGTTGGCTTTTATGGATTTGGAAATGAAAAGAGGACCTACAAATCCCTTAATTTTTTTTGCCTTCAGCCAAATGGGAAATGTCTTTTTGAGGTTTAATCTCAGTGAAGAGACTCAATAATGTGTTTTAGACCCATTATAGGCAAATTATCAATGCCATTTTGATTGTCTTTGAGGTGTAATTTATAAACTTTGAATTTTTAAATAGAGTTAACTCAGATTTGGACTCCATCTCTGCTTGAAATTTATTCAATATCATTGAGGATAAGGAATTGGTGTTGGATATTGTGAATGTTTTTGTTTGCCAATTTGTAGAGACGGGCTTGAGCATGGATTGGCCTCTCTAGAAAAAAGCACTAATTATGAAGGTTTTGTCTCCCAATTTAATTAATCACCATCCCCTTTTTTGGCATGGAATACAAACAATTGGTTTTGTTAAAGGTCTTCTAGTAACTTGAAGAATGATTCAATAAAAGAATGGGATATCTTGATTAAATCCAGTCTTTCATAAGATAATAAAATGTTGGACATGGTAGTCTATTCCCCACAATGAACTTTCCAACCCTTAATTCCCCTTTAGATTAAATTATTACATTATTGGAGTAGTATAAGGATAATAAAATGGTCAAAGCTACTAACTTCCATGCATATTTGCATGGGATGCTAAGGAAATCTACACCATTGAAGAGTTTGGCGGATGAGGTGAGTGGCTCAGGGGTGAAATCAGGAAGAAGAGGTAGGGGCATGGCTATAGAGTTGAGATTAATTATTCTCAAAAAGATACCTACAAGTTTTAGAGGTAATTTGTCTATGGTCATGGGCAAAAATGGGCCCATCTTTCGAGCAATGGATATATTTCCCCAGGAAAACTAATTTTTAAAAGGATGTCAATAGAGAATTTAACAATGTTTGTTTGAATATTTATAGGCAAATGTTACATAATGATGGTAGTCACAATTGAATGTTTACAAGTGGAATGGGAAGTGACTCGATAATTGGTACAATTAGGGATGCTCCAATAGTATCAATAATTATTGGGGTTATGGAGAGTGTTGATCTAGATGTTGAGGTGGTTGAGATTGGGGGCCCTTCTGATGTGGATATTGATATAATTGTTGGCATTGATTTGGAAGAGGTTGAGCCTATGTCATTCCATGTTTTTCCTTAGTTGCTTATGCCTAATTAGATAGTTTCTAAGCTTTATGTATGTAATTTGCCTTCTAATCTATGTTTTTTTTAGTCTTAGGGTATGTCCCACATGACCACCATTTTATTCATTTTTTAATATGGATTAGTTCCTAGGTTATGTTATTATGGAGACACCTCTAATAAACAAAAATATTTTTTGTAAAACTTTTCATTTAAATAATAGGGTGAGGGACCCATCAACCCTTAAGTATCTATAAAAAAATAACACACATAACACATATTTTATGTGTGTGTGTGTGTGTGTGTGTGTGTGTGTGTGTGTGTGTGTGTGTGTGTGTGTGTGTGTGTGTGTGTGTGTGTGTGTGTGTGTGTGTGTGTGTGTGTGTGTGTGTGTGTGTTATGTGTGTGATTTTTTTATATATGGTGATTGAGGGTGTTCTGCAACTTTTTTAGCATGGCATTATCACTATGATAGACCCAAAGACCTAGCACACACTTAGGCATGCTATCATAAGGTAATTCTAACATAATAATCCCTTGGTATTATGCTAATTCCCCACCCTAGTACTCATGATTAAATTAGGGCTTGAACCCATGACCTAATGGTCACTGTTACAATGGCTTACCATTGAGGTATAACCCTGGGGGCAATTTTTATAAATATTTCATATAGTTAATAATATAATATTAAAATAATGGTATTAATATAACTAATATAATATATATATATATATATAGATATATATAAACAAAATAAAATATATTATATTATAATAATAGTATTATAAATATATGTGTGTGTGTTTATTAAGTACACACACACACACACACACACACACACACACACACACACACACACACACACACACACACACACACATGTATATATATGTATGAGATTCATGAAGTAAAGGAAAAAAAATTCTAGATTAAATCATGTACAAGAATTTTAGATCAACATTTTAGATCACACTCTGTGAGCCATAATGATTTATATTGATGATGGCTCATGAAGTGTGATCAAAAATGTTGATCTAAAATTATTGTACATAGTTTAATCCAAAAAGCAAATCCTTTTATATTATTGTTGACACTTGGATTTGAACCCATAATTAGATGCCTAATTCTCCTCATCCAAGTGGCGCCATGGAGAAATTTCTCTTGCTATGGGTGGAAATATTGAGAAATGAATCTCTAGATGAGGGGCTACCTCCCCTTGATGCGCTCTTAGAAGCTCTTTTTTATATATCAACTTGTGGATGAAAAAGGATTAGGAAAACAATGAAGAAAACCAAATATGGTGATGCACCAATATGTATTATCCTCCTACTTGACTGAAACCCCACTACTTAAAGGCAAACAAGACTATCTCACATAAACTCACAACATAGAATGTATTGTCACATCAGTATTTCACAAGTTAGATTCAAGAAGATACTTGACACTTAGGAGGGTGATGGATGATTCCATGAAGGGAATAAAAACATAAAACACTTATAAGATACCTATAAAATTAGGAAATAATACTAACAAATACTTTCAACAACATCCCCTTTTGTACATTGGTAGATGACCAAGATTGACATGCTAGAAAAACAACTCTTTCACTAGACAATATCAATAAGATTCAAGTCAGTACTCAATATTAAAGCATGTGAGTGTAAAAAATAACTTGTATAATTCTTCAAGAGTTTTTAAATTACAAATTTGGCCAAATTTTCCCCATCAACCAATAGAGGTTACTCA
The DNA here is from genome assembly GCA_037957365.1 of Torreya grandis. Lineage (NCBI taxonomy): Eukaryota > Viridiplantae > Streptophyta > Pinopsida > Cupressales > Taxaceae > Torreya > Torreya grandis. The sequence goes on along the minus strand of JARHVA010001446.1, from coordinate 2,751,729 downwards.
AAAGAGCCAAGAGAATGCATATTTATAGCCTTGAGAGGAGAAACAAGCAAGGGAAGTCCAAAGGTCACTTGGACATGTGTCAACTTGGGTAAATTAGTTAAAATTTAATGTGGAAGAGGGTTGGGGTGATTCATGCCATGTTAGGGGGTCTACTTGTCTAAAACAAGTCATAAGAATTATTAAAAGTGGCACAAAACCTTCAGACTTGGCATAAAAAACTTCATGATTTGCTTTCCCAAACTACCTTATCACATCATATGGTTAGGTCTGATGATGGTCATGAGTATGAGGGGTTACTAATAATCCATCACATTCATTTGAGAGGATCCTGACCCTCCCTATCATTTTGGCCATGCATGATCATACTTGGCAGTCCCAAAATAGCTCTTTCCCCTTCACCTCTCACACTTGGCACCTAAAATATCTTAAAACCTGAAATATGATAAATAAAATAAGAGGAATGACATGTTTCCAAAGTTTATATGGAATCAGTTACAATAAATAAGACTTAAAAGGCTTTCCAAATGAAGATACACCATTTTATCTAAGTCTTCCCTAGTTGGCTCACTAGACTGGCTAAAATAAGAGAGATAGTAGGTGAACTTAGGAGTTCATATACCTAATATAATGACCATGAGGACTTATAAAAAGTCCTAATATTTCCTCAAAAAACTATTTGGTCTCTTGTAAGCTCACCATGCTTGTAGAACAAAAAAATGGTCAAAATAATCCTTGTTTTGGCCTATTATGTGTCGGTCCATATAATCCAATTCCATTTATGTGATATTCATGAAGTTTTAAACAACTTATATTTTACACTCATGGTAAAATTCATCCATTTTGAGGCACTTATATCTTGATTTCTACCATTAGGTCACAAAATAGGGTTTAAGAGGGTTTTGGAGTGATTAGCCCTCTTATCCTTTGTTCATAAAGGTTTGATGTTGAACTTCTAATAAAATTCCACTTGTGTCTTCTTAAGGACCCCCTCCAACTTCTTATAATTTCTCCATGTCCCATGCAAAGGCTCATGAAAGATATGAGCATTTCTAGATGACCATTCAAGCTCAATTTTTGCATTCTAAGAGGTTTCTAAAAATTTTAGGCTAAAACATGGCTTATTGGATTGTATTATTGTAAACCACTAGTTCATAAACCTGTATATGCATCTCATAAACATGTTTCAACCATTTTAATAGCTCCTCAAGATCTAAAAATAAAACCTTACCCCTATTTGGCCTTAAGCTTAGACCTTGCCAATAGGTTTGCCTACCATTTAAGACTCAATCTGACCCTCCAATGGTTTCCTCTACCTCCTGATAGTTTTAACATTTTTAATTTACCCCTGAAAGGTCAAAAATGCACATGACCCTTAGTTTGGCTTCTAGGCCCAAGGGTTTCTCTCCCACATGACTACAAACCTCCTTGTGTAGTGTACCATATTTGATTTTAAGGGTTATATAAAGGTTTTTTTATATTTTTTTAGGTGTCCTCAAGCTTCTCCAATCATAATTTTATCTTTTATTGCCTTCTGGTTCATCATTTCACCACTTTTCCCAAAAACTGCTATCTCCATCCAAGGTAAAATTTCCCCTACTCTGAGACAAAATAGAGAGGGTTTTCAAAATTATATTTGCCAAATTTATTATTTTATAACCTTATTCAACCCCCAATTATTATATTTACCAATTTTTATCTTCTAACTCCTCCACTATACCACCAAAATCTTCCAATTTGCTAGGTAGACTTTATGGAGACAAACTATGAAGGTAGGTAGGGGATGGACTATGTTTGGAGGTTTAGTGGGTTTCCTTGATATTTATTAGTATATTTAAGGATAATTAATGCATCTCATAATTTCTTCAAACCATTTCCTATCTATTTACCCTTCAAACACCTTCTTATGCCTTTGGAGTTATGGACTAGGTCTTTAATTGCTTAAGAGGAGATCACTATTTATGTTTTCCTATAGGTGACCTCTGAGCTTGGTTTATGTTTGTGGAAACCATACAAACTTTTTTTTTTTTTATAATCTCATGTTATTTTTTCCTCATTATATTTAAAATTTTAAGTTCAACCCCTTGTACCAATGCATACCTCATCCCAAGATTAGGCCATTGCTTGTGTGGACTGAGACAGGCTTGTAGGTGTCGGCTGTAGATTAGTTTGAGATTTAGTTGATACTTGGACCATATTTTCATGTTATTAATCCATCATTTTCCTCCTCATTCTTTTAAATTACTTATAAATCCTTCAAACCAACATCAATTCCATGTTTTGGTCCTTAATAGGACATCTCTACCTTAACTAGATTGAGACCATGTTCATGCTTGTATGTGCATCTTTGGTAAGATTTAGGCCTATTATATGGTGTATTTAGGTTAATATTACTATAATTTATGTATATTATCTTTAATTTCACCTTTTATCCACTTTATAAGTTCTAAATGAGGTCTAAGTTTCAAATTTTCTCCTTACTGTCAACATACCCTGCTTTGACTATGTTTGTGCATTTTAGGCCTATTGTAGGTGTATTTTGGTTGATGTTTGGACTATATTAATGATTATTTTGTTATATTTTAAGGATTTTCATCTCAACCATATTAAACCTCATTTATATCTCAATACAAGGTCAAAACTCTATCTTCCAACTCACTATTTGCAACCATGTTGTAGGTAGTTGTTCTCAGTCCCCTATACAGATTGTGGATAGGTTTAAGAGGTCAAAACATAAACTTCACCATTTTCATGAGATGAAAGGTTGTGATTTGTCATATTATACTACATGTCCCCACTAATTCTTGTACTTTCCTTAAATAAACTCTCAAAATGTCAAAAGGCGATCATTCCTTCCATTTCCTATAGATAACATTGAAAACCATTAGTGTATTTATTGGCGATTTTGGAGGTCTCAATGACCATCTTCCTCCTATCCTTTTGACATAAAATTTCGAATAGATATAGTATGTGGATATAGATGCTAAATAAATAAATTGGGATAATTTAAATACTCTTTAGCTATGATAAGCACCATCTCCAAAAACCTTAGAAACCTCTGTTTAGTCCATTTAGGGATTAAGAGACCAAAATCACAGTCACTTTCTATTGACCTCTCATAACACCTTTTACCCTTCTATATCAAGCTCAAAACTCTAAAAATTGAAATCCAAGTACCTCTAAAGGCTTGATACCATTGTGAAGGTTGTCTCCCAATCATGATGATGTCAGCAAGGGCCTTTAATGCAGGTTTGACTGAAATATGCAGGAAAGAGTAGGATAGAGAAAAAGTGTACAAGGTTAAGATTATCCAAACACCTCCAATGCATTTGATAGCCTTAAATTGAACAAAATTAATTTTAAAAAATTGAAATAAAGTAAAAAAAACACCTTCAATGGCACCTGTAGGTTGTCATTATCTCAGTGAGGGCTGGAAGTGAGGAAGGGCTACACATTTGAGAATGGCTATGACATTATATGAGTTGAAAACTAGTTCTAACCTTTATAAAAGAATACTAAAGGATCCAAACCTTTGAGATAACATCCCATGTTTCTATCCCATGTGCAAAAACTCTTTCAAAACACCTGAAATAGTTGCAAGTGAAAGAAAACTACTTTGGAGCACCTACAAGCCTAGAAGAGGATTTTCTTAGGCATTGAGATTTCCAAAACAATAATAAGCATGGTGATGTCTTTAAAAACATGTAGGAACACCCAAAACACATAAAAATATCAATCCAAAGTAATAAAACTTGAAATAGGTTCAAAAAGAGACCCCCTAATGGTTGAACATGCATAAAGTATTTATTCAAGTGTTAGCCATTGTTCATAAAAGAGGATACACAAAATTTCAAGTTATTATTATTAAAATGAATTTCACTTAGATTAAAATAGACCCCAAGAAACACTCCTCCCAACTCCCCCTGTACGTCCCATAATGAGTGCTTGAACTTGCCCGCCCTTAGTTTACCAATGGAAAAAAAGAAAAATGAGTTATAGATGAAAATTTTTATGTAATAAATGTAATCCAAACATGGATATGACCTATTGGGAGGTTATTAGTCACATCACCATGTTTTTAGCTAAATATTACATCATTCATTCCATACAAGTGCCCAAAAGGCCCTAAAAATAAGGGAAAACAACCTTTCTTTGAGCATAATTGATTCCTGGACTATGATATCCCTCATTCTGACATTCTCTAACCTCTTCCACATTAACCATAGCCTGATGACAAGTTGATCTCTTTAACCCATCTGTACAAGTCCTCTCTTTTAGCTAAAAGGTGGCCCCACAATGCAATTTTGACATATTGAACATGGTAAGAACAATTAAATGACTTAGAGAGATATTAAATCATAGTAAAAACTATATTAGGATGAATCTAAAATAATTTATGCCTTTTACCAGGTTTGACCATGTTTGACTAGGGTTGATTTTCATTGACTTGACTAGTACAAAGGGCTAGACTTTAACCAAGGCTAGGCTAGGGATAAGTAAACATCTAGAACAATATGAAACCCCTTATAAGAAATGAATAAACTTCTACAAAGTTTATAAATGTAGGGTTTGACTCAAATTTGACCAAAGGTCAAATTTGGTCAATAATTATATATTACTATATTACTATATGCATATTTATTATATTAATACATTACAATAATAGTGTTATCACTTGTATTTTCACCCCTTGAGGAGATTTATCAGCTCTCCTCATCCAAGTGGAATAATGGAGACATATCACTTTTTGTGGGTGAAAAATTTGGTGAGATGAATCTCTAAAAGGGCTAGTTCCCTTGATGCACTCTTTGAAGTACTTTCTTATCTATCAACTTTGCATGAAAAGGGTTAAGAGGACAAAATAAAAAAACTAAAATGTGATGCACCAATGTTTAATTTAGTCCCATTTACTGAAATTATACTATTTAGAGCAAAACAAAGGTTTCTTCACACAAAACTCAGAACATAAGATAAATTGTTACATCAATGTTTCATATGTTAGGTTCAAGAGGTATTTTTATGATTAGGAGGGTAATGAATGATTATTTGGGATAATATAGTCATGGAACACATATAAAACACCTATACACTAAAATACAACACTAACAAAGACTTGTAACAATTACTCTTCTACACACTTGGTGAACAATCAAGGAGAACATGCTAGAAAAGATCATCTTCTACTAGACAAGACCAACAAGATTGTAATAAGACTTAATTTTATAGCATGTATGTAGGAAAATTCACTTGTTTATTTATTTAATAGTCATTCAAGTATAAAATTGGCCAAGGTTTCACCATTAACCAATAGAGGTTGCTCAAAAGAGCCAAAAAGGGCAATATTTATAGCATTTGGAAGAGGGACAAGACAAAGGAAGTCCAAGGGTCATTTGGAAACTTGTAAATATGACAAAATAGGTTAAATATGCATGAGAAATATTTTTTAAATGAACCATGAAATTTCAAGAAGCCTAAGTGTCCATATAAGTCATAAAATTTATGAAAAGTGGCATTAAACTTCTCGTCTTGGCTCAAAAAACTATCTTCATGATTTGGAACTATTTGAACATCCCAAAAATAAATAAGGATAGGTATAATTATTTTAATGATATGGAAGGATTTTATATATGCCTTTCCATTCATTGGTTGTAGTCTTACTCATATGGAATCTCCTAAAAGTAAGCCATCACTGCCTATAGTCTAAAAAACTCCTTTTTCAGTCACCCCTCACACTTGGCCTTAAAATTGGCTTTATTTTTCAATAAAAATAAAAGGGATGGAGCTTATGACACTTTTAAATACTCTCCATGTCTTTATAATGCTTAGGTACACCTTAAAAAGGCTCACACTTGGAGTTTTCACCCTTTTCATCTTTGTGCTCACTATGCCAGTTTTGTATAGCTAAGATGAGAGATATTATTTAGACACTTATAAGTTTTTTCAAATAATTATATGTTAATCATTATTTATTAAAATTCTTAATATTTACTCCAAACTTGATTGCATCTTTAGACCTCTTCTAGAACCTATAAAACACACAAAATGGTCAAAAGTGCCCTATTTTGCACCATGTCCATACAATTTCGTACAACTCAAAGGTATGAGAGGGAGAATAAGTTAGTCATTTACAAGTTAAAATAACTTTCATGGTCAAATTATGAAATTTGGATATCTCTCCAATCTCATTTATACATTAGGTCTTGATTGAGGGTTTAGTAGGGTTTTAGGCAATTTTCCTTCTTAAGATTTGTTCATAAAGATATGACATTATAACTACCAAAAAATTCCAAAAAAAATATTTTTAGAGACCCTAATAACCCCTCAAAACTCCTTTATAACCCATGCATAGTCTCAGAGGAGATGTGAGCACTTGAAATCACCCTATCAAGCAAGTTTCTACCTTCTCTGCATATGTGGACTATCTATGAGCTAAACGTATCTTTCATATAATTTTATCTACATAATAAAAGTTAAAAAATTTATAATTAAATTGCATAAACATTCTCCCACTAGATAGAACACTCACCAAAATCTAGAAGTGAAGTTGGACCCCCAACTGACTCTAGGTCCCTTCAAGGCCTAATGGGCTTAGCATGCACCATGCTAGTTTGGGCTATTTAGACTAATATTTAATGTTTGGAATGATTTATTATGAATTTTCACACCTTAATAAATCTTAAAAATCCATAACATAACCTCATGATCATTCATTTTCACCTTTTCCTTTCATTCACCAACTAGGCCTAAAGAAAGCTTGTCTAGTTGGACTATGTGCAAGGGTGTTTTAGTCATTTTAAGTGTTTGAGATTGACCTAGTGTTTAATAGAATATATTTACCATATATACACCTAAAAAAAAAATTCTTGAGGTTCCCAAATCTTTCTATCAATCCCTTTGTCCATTTTTACCTCATTAGCTTGTTTTGCCAAACCCAAATTTTTCTTGACTAGCTGACCTCTGAGATAAAATAGTGAGATATGGACCTCTTCCCCCAAGGAAAATTTAATATTTTAGGATTTTTATTAGGTCATAATGAGTATTTTTACAAAAATTAAAATTTAGACTCATTTATTTAGGCACCTAACCAAATCAAATTGCCCAAAAAAGGCCTCTAAAAAGACTATTTCTTGCATTCTTTGCCTCCACCTGAGAATGGCCTCTCAATGCTAACTCCAAGATGTTTAGGTTTATTCAAAATTTTAACCATTTCAAATTCATGATAATTAATCCTTTTATTCATCCAAAAACATTCCTCTTCTTTGTATTCTTCATTTTTATCCATTGAGCAAAGAGTCCATAAGTGCAACTGTACAGACTACAACCAATGGGTTAATAGGAAGAGTAGATGTTAATATTGAAGGGGGGCATAGATATTTTGAAAAAAAATTACCAATTAATTATTAACCATTATAATTTGTTTAAAACTTCATCTCTACCTAATCACATTCACCTCTTGCCTCCATCTCATGCTCAAGACTACACAATGACTGTTGTAGGTGCAAACAAGGTTGTATAGGTCTGAGTAGGCTTGATTTACATTGTTTGTAGCTCATGGAGGTAATAATGATCTTAATGGAGGTTATAATGGATTGTATCAACATTTTAACCTCTCTTTAAATTTTTTTCAAGCACCTTGAGATCAAAACTGAGTCCTTCCCTATTTTGACTGTGAACTCTATCAAAGATGACTGTTGTAGGTGAACATATTGGCTTTAGTTTAGCTTGGTTATGATGTTTGAAGACCTAATTTTAATCCTATAAGGTCACATATCATTAATATATACTTTAAATTATTTTTATTTTCCTAAAATAACACCTAAACACTCATGCTAGCTCATTGTTTGTATACCCTACCTATTTGACCCCTATAGGTGAGCATATTAGCTATTTAGACTTTGGTCATGATACAGGGATACTTCCCTTTAAGATTAATTGTCACATATCACCTAAATTCACCTTGGATTCACTTTTATAGACTAAAACACCATCAAACACCTTGACTGAGTCACTAACTGCGTTCCCAACTATAGGTGCTCATAGGACCTATAGAGGGACACTTATAAGTGTCCATGAGCTTGGAAAACTATAAATCAATAGCTCTTGATGACTCTTATGAAAAAATTTCCACCATTAAATCCATGGAACCACTTTATTCATGAGAGAATGTTTTTTTACTTCTTATGATGTCAAAAGGCCATTCACAACTCCAAACCTATAGATGTTAGTGTAATGTTTCAATATTTTTTAGGGTAACTTTAAGGTCTAAAACAACCTCTTTCCACTTACTTTTTGACTCCCATATTTGTAAGAGGTCTTATATATACTATATATTATAATATTCACCTCTTTATATGCTTTGAAACCATTTTCAAACATGTAAAAGATTCACAAAAACCCCCTGGACCTTTATTTTCACCTTTTGGGGAAACCTTCCTAGAATTCAGACTTTATTCCTTCCAACCTATTTTACAACTTATTTCATCATTTTGACACCTCATATAAATATTTTATGACTATTACACATGTTAGTATTTTAAAATTACCCTATCATGTTCTAACTCTCCCATTTCAAGGCCTTCATAGCCCTGAGGTACCACCTATAGGTGGTCATCAACATACACAGGCAGTGAGCATGGAAACTTGGGTAGTATGTATGAATAAAAATGTTTATAACACTTTTATGCCTTTACTAATAATTCCAATACACCTTTATAAATATTAATATATTGAAACCCATATCAGGCTTTCCACCCCTCAACATGATGTCATCAAAAGCTCCTATAGGTGTGCATTGGGTTATTATATAGGTAGGGCATGGAATGAGGCAAACAACATGTTGATGAATGGCCTAAAAACAACTAAAATACATTGTAAAATTTCTAAAATTCATGATTTTTATCAAGGATGTTTGAAGGAAAGGTGAATAACATCTATCCCAATGTGAAAAAATTCTTGTAAACGTCTGGGACAAAGCAGACAGGGGTATCTCATAATTGTTTGGTATGGGGAAAGAGTTTGTAACCAATCTTATGTATTATTTAACAACCAGAATAAATCCCCTCAAATATTGATGAATTATAATATTGATACACCCTGATTACAACTCCATGAGAAATCAAACCAAGCTCTATAACTATGTGTTTCAACATGACATTAAGCAAAGAGTTCACTAGCATGAATGGTAAAACTGAAAGTTACCCAAGCATGATATGATGAAACCAAACATGGGAAGAGATAATAATGTTGCCATAATACATATGTAACATCATTTACCATTCACATGAAACCTTTGTAGAAGACCAACATTCTGGAACAAGGCATAATTGACTAAAACTTCACAATGGTGACACCTTCATGCAACATGAGATAACTTGCCCATCAAAACATCATGAAATATTAAAATAAGAATTTATATAATATTATAAGGTATATAATATAATTTTAAGTCAACATCACCAAATATTTTGTACAGACTTGACCAAAATGGAGCAAAACCTATAGGGTGCATGAAATAGCAAGCAAAAAAACATAGTCAGCTTGTAAAGGATGATTCATAAAGCATATTTGATTAATACTTTAAATGTTTCTATTTAAATTTATTTTTTTTATTATACTATCAACTCCCAAAAGCATTTTCCCTGTAACCTCTTGAGTTGTCCGTACTAAGCATAAACCTATAGGTCATTTATCTATGTCTAGAAAAGCAAAGAAGGAGCAGAATGGTTTTGGCTTAAAAATGGAACTTATAGAGCATGTAAAATATTTATATGATTTTTAGGAAGATTAATTCATTTCCCATCACCTTCTCACACATGTCACCTTCCCCCATGGGCTGCACAAGTGCCAAATACTCCCTTTTTTAGTTGGTTTCTTGAGTTTCAATTAAACAACCTATAAGATTATAATGTAACTAACATACTTGATGGGTAATATGACCTATTTTAAATTCTAATGGAAAAAATGACACCTAAGTACCCTGGAAACCATGCCACTTGCATTTATGATCTTTAAAATCTCACTAAAAAACTCAAAATGAGAAATAAACCTATTAGACCATGACTAAGGATAAAAATACATTATATAACATAAATTTAACTATAATATAGCCTATGAAAAATTATTACACCCCTAAAACATCTAAAAATCCAAGTGTTTACCTATAGGGATCCAAATTTGACCTAAAGTCAAATTTGGTCAACACAATGGTGACTCATAGGGGTAGTATGTCTGTTATACTAAAGACCAATAGCCTTATCAATCCATGGGCCAAGGGAGTGAATGAAATCTTTAGGACAACTATAAATTAATTTCCTAAAACACACACAAAACAACCACAACACACCAAGCAAACATAAAACAAAGCAAGATACCAACAAGACTCACACATGTATATAATCACTTAGGGAAAACAAGAAAAATAATAGCTATATACAAGGAGAGAGGAGAACATTAGTTGAAATTATTGAGATATATCTCATTGAATAGGATATGAATCTCTTATCCATCCAACTTTGAAATTTGGAAAGCATTGTGTTGCTTGCATTGAGTGATGACATAAGGGCCACTCCACAAAGCATCAAACTTTGTGTGTTTTATAGGCTTAGCCCTATCTTCATCCCACTTTAGAATAATTTCCCCCTCTTGGGAACTTCTTTTCATGGATTTTTTTTAATCAAAGTATCTCTTTGTTTTATCTTGATGAGACCTCATAGTTTTTATAGCTTGATATTTTATTTATTCAAGCTCCATCAACTCATACAATCTAACCTCCATGCTTTCATTTTCCATCAACTCCAGCTGGTAAGTGAGATCCAAGGCTGTTAACTTAAGTGAAATAGATAGTCTAGCTTCTCTCCCATAAACAAGTGTATATGGTGAGTTTCCAATTGATTTCTTGGGGGTGATTCTATCATCCCAAAGAGTTGTCTTCAACTCAAAATGCCAAGTTATTTGATTCTCTTCATTGTCCTATTTATCATCCTAATTAGATTATTATTAATGGACTCATCTATTCCATTCCCTTATGGATAATATTTGGAGGAAGTACTAAGATAAATACCATGCTTTAAAACCCTCTCACTTGTCTTCATTCTGAGGAAAGCCAATGCATTGTCTAAAATTATTGTTGAAGGATCCCCAAACCTTGTCACTATGCCTTCATAGAATTCTAAAACTAAACTTTCATTTTATTCCTTTAGAGATACATCCTCTACCCATATTTTAAAGTAATTTTTAGCAGTCAACACCCACTTGTGGCTAGCACTAGAAGTTGGGTTGATTAGGCCTATGAAATCTAGACCCCATTGCATAAAAGGTTAGTCTACTTATTTTAGATGAAGAGGCAAGGCTGAAATATTTTATTTACCATCAAAGAGAGAAATTTTTTAACATTTACTTACCTAATAATGGGTGTATTTAAACAAACTAGGCCAAAAATATCCAACTCTCATAATCTTGGCAGTTGTGGTTCTTAGAGCAAAGTGACCAGTAGCTAGTCTATGATGAAACTCAAGCAATATTTTCTTAACTTGATCTAATTCAAAACATCTCAATAGCACACCTGAGAATTTTTTATTAAACAATAGTCCATCAATAAGTACATAAGGAATAGATTTTAATCTAAAGTACCTTCTTTTATCTCTATCTAAGCCTTGTGGACACTCACCAGTTTGAAGAAAATGGATCATTTTTTGTGTCTAACTCCTCATTGATGAAGATGAAGTTGTCATTGGGTCATCATAAAGGGATTAAAAAACCTTTTTTTCTCTTTAAAGTCTGAAGCAAGGTGTTCACATATCCCCTTTCCTTTCACTAGCTTTGTTATCTTGATTTCTACATCATACTCCATCACTTCTGTAATCCAACCAGCCCTTTTTCATTAAAATCTCTACTAAAAAGGAATTCCTTGACACTAAGATGAGGTACTAATATGTGAATCTTTTTTTTAGATAACATATGCCTAAACTTCTTTAGAATTCTAACAATTGAAAGTGTTTGCTTCTCTACATAAGTGTATATTACCTCATAGCCTTCCAATCCTTGACTAAAGAAGGCAATAGGATACTCCAAATTTTATTCATTTGATTAAGTGAGAATGGAAATAATTAAATATTAATTTCCAAAGGTATAAAATTTTAAGTCCTTTGAGAAATTAGGACTTGCAAGAGTTGGAGCTTGTTTGATCTCTAAACTTTCCTTCCTTCTCCTTGTCCAAGTGAACACTTCATCTTTCCTTAGCATGGAGGTTAAAGGCTTGACCATATTACCAAAATTAGTAATAAAACTCATTTTAAATTTATTTTTCCAAAGAAACTTTGCAAACCTTTCTAATGTTTTGGTAAAGTCAATTCCAAAATTGCACTCACCCTTTCAGGATCTATGGATAGGCCTTTTTTTTAGACTATGTGTCCCAAAAGTTTACCTTCATGGATAGTAAACACACGCTTCTTTGGATTGAGAGAGATTCCAAACTCTATACACCTATAAAAAATATGCCTAAGGTGATTCAAATGATCCTTTGTATCTTTGGAGAAGACCGTGATATCATCAAGATACACCAACACTATACCATTTATTAGACTTTGAAAAGCCATATCCATTACACATTGAAATGTAGATCGAGCATTAGACAAACTAAATAGAATTTTCCTATAATAATATGTACCCCATTTATTATTAAATTCTATCTTATATTAATCACTATCCTTTACCAAAATTTGATTATACCCTAAGTATCCATCAAGAAGTGAGAACCTTTCACTACCTACCACAACTTGCAAAATCTGCTCCATGTAAGGAAGAGGATAATGGTCATTAAAAGAAACTATATTAAAGTCTCTAAAGTCAACACATAACCTTATTTACCCATTCTTATTCCTTATCAAGATTGATTTTTCCAACAAAAATGAATGCTTAATAGGAAAAATGATCTTAGACTCAATCAACTTTGTAAGTTCCTTTCTCATGAGAGGCTCAATTTTAGGATTGATTGGCCTTTGTCTTTTATTGATAGCCTTAGAATTATCATATAGATATATGGTATTTTTAGATAAGTTTGGATCAAATTCCTTTAAATCATTATATTCCCATGCAAAGACATCATAAAATTCCTTGCATAACTCAATGAAAGCATGTTTCTCTTCACTAGTACATACCTTCCCAAGAGCAAGCAACTTATCCTTGAATATTTGTGCTTTCTCATTTATTAATTTCTTATTATACATTATTACCTTATCTTTATTTAATTAATCATCATCATTGAATATACTCTCAAGTGTGACTAAGCGCTTAGGGAGCTTATTTGTCTTTAATTGTATAATTTGCCCTCCATATTGTTGTTATAGTTTGGATTGATTCTTTGAAGAAAACTTAGCCTCCTCTTGTAGAAAAAGATATATTTATTGGTCACTATAAAACACTTTAAAATTAGTGACATTATCAGGTATAGAGGGCCTTACAATCACCTTGAGATGAGGCTAGTTCCTATCCTCTCTTATCCCCTTTGGAACATCAAACTGAGCTCCAATTGTTGCCAATCTATCATCATTCTTATTAGCTTCTCTTGGGATAGATTGGATGTTTAAGGCTTATAAATATTATATAAGATCCCATACTCTATACTTATAATACTTAATCAAAGAGTTATTAGTTACATTTTGGCCTCTTACTTGATTCACAATCAACTCACTATAACCATACACTTGTAACTCTTTCACACCTCTTTTCCTAGCCCACTCAAGGCCATGAATGAGGGCCTCATATTCTACCACATTACAAGTACAAATGAAGTTAAATCTAAAATTAGAGTAGTACCTTTCCTTGGATGGATAAACTAACATTGCTCCACCACCCACTCCAACCTTGCTTCTAGATCCATCAAATAATAATTTCCATAAACCATCCATGTTTTCACTTGGCTTCATAAAGCTTTGCATGAAAGAGTCCTATTAATTAATTAAATACACTCCAATAATATCTTCCTCTATGAATTTGTAATGATCATGCCCATAATTCTCATCTCCCCATTCATCTATATACAAATCAAAAACTCCTTCAAGAGAAAAAGTTGGAGATTGGTCTATGTAAATCTCTTCTTCATCAAAAATTGAATAATTGAAATTTACAACTTTAGGCATGTAGGGATCTAAATGATTGTGATAAATATGCTCTAATTCAATCTTCACCTTAGTATCATACTTTGTCTTTAAAAAAAACAAAGGACCAATTGGCTACCAAGTATCCACATATCTTGGATGTAAACTCTTTTGACAAATAAAGAGTAAAGTATGGGGGTAAATCTACCACAACAACATCATGAGGGATGGAAAAAGTAGGATAAAAATGTAAAATCAACTTAAAATCTTTGACTGCTCTGAAGGTATTTTTTGGTGACCCATCTAATTATAGAACTCCTTTAGCCATTGGTTCATACTTGAGTCTTAGTTTATTTGCTATTGACTTGGATATAACTCAAGTACTAGCCCCACTATCTATGATGAAATTATGAACTAAGCAATCACCAATGATCAAGTATAAATAAAAAGGATGAGTCTTATCATTTTTCTTTACTTGTCCATTAGTGGGTTGAGATCCATTCACTAAGACATCATTTTTAGTCCTAGTTGATCCAACTTGCTTACTTAGTCCTTGCAATTCCTTTTGAAACATATCTATTTGTCTCGGTATTTTCAATAAATCTCATAATGAAATATTCATGTGTAACTTCTTCATTTGATCCACAACATTGATATAAGGATTTCTCACCTTGAGAGGCTATTTGGAAGCACTACTACCTTGTGGTGTAGCTTGTGAAGATGGATATGTATGAGTTGGCCTTACATTATAAGACTTCTAATTTTATTACACCCTAGGAGCTGAGTTTAACCCACCTACTATTGGAGGTGATGTAGGAGTCAAAATAGGTCCTTGAGTTGCCCCTTGTGTCTCTTCAATAGACCTGTTTTTAGATTTAGTGTTAGAGGACACACTAGCATTCACATTACTTGAATTTCCCAAATGATTGATGGAATAAAACTCTCCCTCCAAATGATTTATAAGAGTATAATCAGATTTTTTTTGTCCATTTTCCATTTTATTTTGAATTGGCACCTCAAAAGTGGAAACTTAAGATGCTTGATTACCTTGCATTGTCATGACTTGATTATGCATTTCATTGGCATAGGCAACTTGGTCTTGATTTTGGTCATAAGAAGAATAGCATGGTTGTTCTTGAAAATAATTATTTTGAGTGGGAACAAGAGCTTTATAAGATGATGAGGCATTAGGATTGTAACTTTGGTAAGGTCTATCTTGAGTGATTTGACCTTGTCCTTGAGCATTACCTTGAAAACGAGGCCTACTTGCTTGTCCAAACTGATTATAGGATTGGTAAGGCCTATATTTTTGATATTTTTTAATTTTAATAAAAACTAATTCATTAGTAACACTTTGAACCAAACTCTTGACTTCATGAATCTCATTGGTATAGGAAAGGGAAAATTTTTATTGACTATTAGGCAAAGGAGCCAAGGTAGGTAATGCAACTTGACTAGGAGGTTAAAAATTAGGGACAATGGCATCAAAGGTCTAGGAGAAATCTTACCTAATTGAATAAGACAATTCTTAGCATTAATGGCTATTTCGTAGGTATAAATTAGTGCAGTCCCACCCATGGATTGGATCATTATGGCTATATCACTATTCAATGATTTTAGGTAATATAGGAAGGCATAAGTTGGAGTAGGTCTCACAAGGGTTTGGATCCTATCCCATGTTTTTTGAAATCTAGAGTTAAAGTCCTGCATGAAATCTTATGGATCCCTCTTGATAGTGGTCATTTCATCAACTAGTGATAGATAATCACTCTTCTCTTCAAACCTCTTATACAATAGATCTCCTAGTTCATCCCATGAATTAATGAAATTATGAGGTAGAGTTCCATACCAATCTAAAGTTTTCCCTTCGAAAGACAATGCCAATAGCCTAATAGCCACATTATCTTGAGTGATATTATGGATATTACAAAATTTTACTTTGTTTTAATGTGCTTAATGGGAGTAATATGACCTTATCCACTAAAATATGGAAACTCTTAAAGGCTACTCCAAGAATTTGGTCATATGGGCAAGATTAAAAAGAGATGATTCAGTGAAGGCTACACAAGGTTGGTTTATATCCATATTAAAATGTATACTATGTGTATTATGGGTTGAACTAAGTAGAAACCTGGACTTCTTAGACACCAACTCCCTTAAATAAGGATGAGTATTCACAAATCTAAATCTTTTGACAGAATACAAAGGTAATTACACAAAATCAAAAGGTATACCTTTAATAAAACACCTAGTGGTCACATTTGGCATGGAAATTAAGGATTGATCATCAACCAAAGAGTTGAAAACTTAGTGGAGTCACCAGGTATTGAATGTAGATGGTCTTGTAGTTGTAACTATGCCAAACTAGCACTAATCTTAGATAATCTTCTAAGATTTAGAGTCTCACCGAGCATGCCAAAAACTATTATCACTTATATTTACACTCCTTGAGGAGATCTATTATCTCTCCTCATCTAAGAGGCATAATTGGAACATCTCACTTGTTATGGGTGAACAATTTGGTGAGATGAATCTCTAAAAGGGCTAGTTCCCTTGATGCACTCTTTGACTACTTTCTTATCTATCAACATTGCATTAAAAGGGCTAAGAGGAAAAACTAAGAAAACTAAAATGTTATGCACCAATGTTTAATTTCCTCTTATTGACATAAATTATACTACTTAGAGCAAAACAAAGCTTTCTTCACATAAAACTCACAACACAAGATAGATTTTTATATCAATGTTTCATATGCTAGGTTCAAAAGGTGTTTTGATGCTTAGGAGGGTAATGAATGATTCCTTGGGATAATAAATTCATGTATCACTTATAAAACACTTATACACTAGAATAAAACACTAACAAAGACCTGTAATAATTACTCTTCTGCACACTTGGTGAATAATCAAGGATAACATGCTAGAAAAGATCATCTTCTACTAGACAAGACCAACAAGACTGAAATAAGAATCAATTGTACAAAATGAAAGTAGTAAAATTCAATTTTTTATTTCTTCAAAAGTGATTCAAGTGAAAAATTGGTAAAGGTTTCACCATTAACCAACGGAGGCTGCTCAAAAGAGCCAAAAAGGGCAATATTTATATCATTTAGAAGAGGGGTAAGATAAGGGAATTATAAGGGTAACTTGGACACTTTTAAATATAATAAAAGAGGTTAAATATGAATTATAAAGAGGTATGAAATTAAATATGTAATTTCATGAATCCCAAGTGTCCATACAATTCATGAAACTTATGAAAATTGGCATGAAACTCCTCATCTCGGCTCAAAAAATTATCTTCATGATTTGGACCTATTTGAAAATCTTAAAAATAAATAGGGATAGTTTTGATTATTTTAATTATATGTAAATATTTCATACATGACTCTCCATGAATTGGTTATAGTCATACTCATCTGGAATCTCCAAGAAGTAAGCAATCACTACTTGTAGTCTTAAAAACTCCTTTTTCAATCACCCCTCACACTTGGCCTTAAAATTGGATTTATTTTTCCTTGAAAATACATATAATGCAGTATATGATACTTTTAAATACTCTTCATATCATTATACTACTTAGGTACACCATAAAAAGGCTCACACTTGGAGTTTTCACACTTCTCACTATCGTGCTCACTATGCCAATTTTGACTAGCTAAGATGAGAGATATTATTCGAACCCTTATAAGTATTTTAAAATAATTTTATGGCCATATTTAGTTATTAAAATTCTTAATATTTCCCCCAAATTTTATTACATCTTTAGACCTCTTCTAGAACCCGTAAAACACATAAAATAGTCAAAAGTACCCTATTTTGAACCTTGTCCATACAATTCCATATAGATCAAAAGTATGGGATGGATACCAATTGATTCCTTTACAATTTAAAATAAATCTCATTATTAAACTATGTCATCTGAATAGGTCTCTAAGCTTTTTTTCTCCATCAGGTCTTGATTGAGGGTTTAATAGGGTTTTAGGTAGTTTTCCTTCTTAAGCTTTGTTCATAAATATATGACATTGGAACTACAAAAAAATTCCAAAAAAATTATTTTTATAGACCCCAATAACCCCTAAAAAATATGTTGGCACTCATGCATAGTCTCAGAAGAGATATGAGCACTTGAAATCACCCTATCGAGTTGGTTTCCACCTTATTTGCATGTTTGGATTATCTCTTAGCTAAAAGTATCTTTATTGTAATTTTTTATACATAATAAAAGGTAAAACATGTATAATTACATCTCATAAACATAATCCCACTAGATATAATACTCACCAAAATCTAGAAGTGAAGTTGGACCCCCAATTGGCTCTAGGTCCCTTCAAGGCCTAATGGGCTTAGCATGCACCTTGCTAGTTTGGGATATTTGGAATAATATTTCATGGTTTTTATGATTAATTATTAATTTTAACACCTTATTAAATATTAAAAATTCATCACATAACCTCCCAAGCACTCCTTTTCACCTTTTCCTTTCATTCACCAACTTGGCCTAAAGGAAGCTTGTCTAGTTAGATTGTCTGCAAGGGTGTTTTAGTAATTTTGAGAGGTATGATCCTGACCTAGTGTTTAATATAATATTTTATCCTCCATAAACCTCACAATATGTATCCTGAGGTTACCAAATCTTCCTATCAATCCCTTTTCCCAATTTGACCTCATTACCTTGTTTTGCCAAACACTAATTTTTCTTTGTTGGCTGACCTTTGAGACAAAATAGTGAGGTATAGACCTCTTACCCAAGGAAACTAAAAGATTTTATGACTTTTATTAGTTTATAATGAGGCTCTATACCAAATTTTAAAGTTAGACTCATTGATTTAGGCACCTAACCAAATCAAATTGCCCAAAAAATGCCTCAGAAAAGACTATTTTCTTGCATTATTTGCCTCCACCTAAGAATGGCCTCTCAATGCTAACTCCAAGATGTTTATGTTCCTTAAACATGTTACCCATATCCAATTAATGTTATTTAATCTTTATATTCACCCAAAAACATTCCTCTTCTTTGGATTCTTCATTTTTATCCATTGAGCAAAGAGTCCATATGTGTAACTGTATGGACTACAACTAATGGGATAATAGGAAGAGTAATATTGAATGGGGTATTGGAGCTTGTGAAAACACTTTAATATTTAATTATGAACCATTCCAAGTTGTTTTCAAATTCCTTTCTCTCTATAAGCACATTCACCTCTTGCCTCCATCTCATGTTGAAGACTACACAATGACTATTGTAGGTGCAAACAAGGTTGTAGAGGTCTAAGTAGGCTTGATTTAAATTGTTTGTAGCTCATGGATGTCATAAATATCTTCATAATAGTGATAAAATATTTTCCAAACATGTTAACCTTTCTTTAACTTCTTTTCAAGCACCTTGAGATCAAAACTGAGTCCTTCCCTGTTCTGACTGTGAACTCTATCACATATGACTATTATAGGTGAGAATATTAGCTTTATTTTAGCTTGGTTATGATGTTTTAAGAAATAATTTTAATCCCATGAAGTCACATAACATTACTCTATACCTTATATCAGCTTTAGTTTCATAAATAACACCTAAACACTCATGTTAGCTCATTATTTATATACCCTATCTATTTGACCCCTGTACATGAGCATATTAGTTATTTAGACTTTGGTCATGCTATAGTGAGACTTTAATTTAAGATTTATGGTCACCTATCACCTTCATTCACCTTTAATTCACTTTTATAGGCTAAAACACCATCAAACACCTTGATTGAGTCACTAACTACCTTCTAAGTTGTAGGTGCTCATAGTACCTATAGAGGGACACTTGTAGGTGTCCATGATCTTGGAAAACTATACATCAACAGATATTGATGACATTTATGACATTTTTTCCACCATTCAATCTATGAAACCACTTTAGTCATGAGATAATGTTTCTTTTTCTTCTTAGGATGTCAAAAGGCCATTCACAACTCCAAACCTATAGATGTAGTGTAGTGTTTCAGTGTTTTTAGGGTAACTTTAAGGCCTCAAACAACCCCTATCTACTTAATTTATGATGTACATATTTGGCATAGGTATTTTATATATATATATATATATATATATATATATATATATATATATATATATATATATATATAGGTTATAAGATTCACCTCTTTATATGCTTTGAAACCATTTGCATACATGTTGTAAAAGATTCACAACAACCCCCTAGACCTCTATTTTCACCTTTTAGGGAAACCTTCCCAGAATTCAATCTTTATTCCTTCCAACCTATTTTACACCTTATTTCATCCTTTTGAATCATACATATGTTAGTATTTGAAAAGGACCTTAGCATGCTCTAAATCTCCCATTTTAAGGCCTTTATATCCCTAAGGTACCCCCTGTAAGTGGTCATCAACATACATAGGCAATAAGCATGGAATCTTGGGCAATATGTATGAATGAAAAGGTTTATAACACTTATATGCATTTAATAAGAATTATAACACACCTTCAGAAATATTAAGAGATTTAAACCCATATCAAGCTTTCCACCCCTCAGTATGACATCATCAAAATCTCTTGTAGGTGTGCATTGGGTTGTTATACAAGCAGGGCATGGAATGGAGCAACAACATGTTGATGGATGGCCTAAAAATAAATCAAATCCATTTTCAACCTTCCAAATTAATTATTTTTATCAATGAGGTCTGAAGGCAAGGTGAAGAACATCTATCCCAATGTGTAAAAACTCTTGCAAACATCTGGGTCAAAGTAGGCAAGGGTATCTCATGACTATTTAGTGTGGGGAAAGAGTTTGTAACCAGACTTGTCTATTAATAAATAAACTAAAAAAACTTCCCTCAACTCTTGATGAATTAAACAACTAATACACCCTGAGTATAACTCCATGAGCAAGCAAAACAAGATCTACACCTATGTGCTTCAACATGACATTCAACAAAGAGTTGACTGGGATGAATTTTAGTACTAAAAGTTGCCCAAGCATGATATGATGAAACAAAATATGGGAAGAGATATTCATATTGCCTTGATACCTATATAACATCATTTCCCATTCACATGAAACATCTGTAAAAGACCAACATTCTAGAACAAGGTAGAATTGACTAAAACTTCACAATGGTGACACCTTCATGCAACATGAGACAACTTGCCCATAAAAATATAATGAAACATGAAAATACAAATGTATATCATTTTATAAGGTATCTAATATCCTCTAGAGTCAACATCACCAATTGTTTTGTACATACTTGACCAAAATGGAGTAAAACCTATAGGGTGCATGAAACAACAGGTATAAAAACATAACTAGCTTGTAAAATATGATTCATAAAGCATAGTTGATAAATCCTTGAACTATTACTATGGAAATTAAGGTCTTTGAGTGTACTATCAACTCCCAAAATCAGTTGCCTTGAAACCTCTTGAGTTATCCATACTAAGCACAAACATGTGGGTTGCTTCTATATGTCTAGAAAGATAAAGGAACAGAATAGTTTTAGCTTTAAAATGGCACTTCTAAAGCATTTAAAAAATTCATATGAGTTTTTTTAAGATTAATATATGTTTCATCACCTTCTCCCATGTGTCACCTTCCCCCATGGTCCGTACAAGTGCTAAATGTTCCCTTTTTTAGTTGGTTTCTTGAGTTTCAGTTAAATAACCTACAAGATTCTGATGTATGACCTCTTTGATTTTTTAAGGGAAAAAAGGATACCTATAATCTTTTGAAGTATTCCACTTGCATTTATGATCCTTAAAAGCCCACTAAATGACTCAAAATGCCAAATAAACCTATTAGACCATGACTGAGGCTAAAAATACATTAGATAACATCAAATAAACTATAATATATCCAATGAGAAAGTATTAGAACCTTAATAAATATAAAAAACCAATTTTTATACCTATACAAGTCCAAATTTGACCTAAAGTCAAATTTGATCAACAAATAGTATTATAAATATATGTGTTTATGTGATTGTGTATATATGTATATGTATATGTATATGTGTGTATAGATATGTGTGTGTGTATGTATATATGTATTATTGGTGTAAGATATTAATTATTCTATTTACTTATTAAATGGATAATTCCTACATATGTAGCTTTGTCTTACTTAAGTGTGATAAGAGGTTAAGTATGTGAGAGGGTGAGTTCTACCTAGAGTTCAATTGAGTGCCACTGTGATTTCTACTATGAGTTCCATAGTGAGTTGCACTCAGTATAACTATGAGTTATCCTATGAGTTAACTCCCCTTACTTCTTTATATTCCTCTTCACTAGCCTATTGTAATAGAGCAGATAATTGGTAAGCAAGGCAGTCTAATACATCAGGGAATTATTGCACATCTTCTTGTTCATTTTTTAATACAAGCAAGGTCATTGATTTGAAAAATTATTTTTGTGCTCACTCTACTATAATATCACCTACTGGCCTATTTTGACATGGTATAAGAGCTTAAGGTTATGGTAATAAACATCAAGTTTATTTGTTTGATTTTTATTCTTTGAATTTATTAAGAAGAATTTTTATATTGCTTGTATTGGCATTTGCATGTATTTTCTTATGGGTTGGCATAAAAAAAATTACCATATCAGAATAAGCCAATAGGTGATCTTCTGGTAGAGTGAGCACATAAATAATTCTAAAAATTGATGACCCTATTTGTATTTAAAAATAAATAAGAAGATGTGCAACAATTACTTGATGTATTAGACTACTTTGCTTACCAATTATTTGCACTATTACAATAGCCTAGTGAAGAGGAATATTAAGGAGTAGGGGGAGTTAACTCATAGGAGAGCTCACTATGGGACTAAGTGTAACTCACTATGGAACTCATAGTATAACTCATAGTAGCACTTAGTTGAACTCCAAGTGTAACTCACACTTTCACCAACTCAACGTCTTATCACACCTAAGTAAGTTGAAGCTACATGTGTAGGGATTATCCATTTAATAAGTAAAATGAATAATAAATATCCTACACCAACACCCCCACCCCTTAAGAATAGCTTAGGTGGGTTGAAAATAAATTATGGGTCCCAAAAATAAGACATGATGAGGTACCTATTTACAATACAACTCTTAATAGGTGGAGTAAAAAGAGAAAACCTAGTGGTAAAAAACTCCCCCCCAAAAGAGAGACAAAGAAAAGAAGGTAGGACTAGAAAGCCCCACTCCAACACGTCCCCCCCCTTAAGAATAAATTAGGTGGGCTATAAATTAGGTTCCAATAATGAGCCTTGATGAGGTACCCAAGTAAATAATGATGATTCTAGTCTCCTATAAAATATAAAGGATGTGTGCCTCCATGAAGAAGAGAGAGAAGGTATTAGCAGAATGTTGCATGGAAAATGTTGTAGTAGGTCCCTCTACAAAAAATTATGCCTATTTATTTTGGAAAAAAGAAACCATGATATATCAAACTATTAAATTTCCACTCAAGTGTAATGTAGATAGGAATCATGATGTAGATATCTGGAGAATACTCAAATGTCTCCCTACTAATGCTCAAATGTGCCAAAGTCTGAGCAGACATCATAAGACTAACTATAGAATATGGAAATGAAGAAGCATATAATGAAGGGTAGAGAACAACTAGAGAAGAAGATAGACATGGAATATTCACTAAAATATTGTCCATGGGAAGAGGAGAGTAATGCTCAACAATCATTAAAACTAAAGATTAGTCTGTAAATGAAGCACTCAACCCTACAAGATGAATATTCATAGGAACATATGAGTCATCAATACTCTCAATGTGTATACTCTCATTGAAATTAGTAAATTCCTCTAAAATAAAAGTCTATGAAGTCTCTAAAATATCAATAATATGCACATGAACTAATGTAGTATCAACAATGAGACAATAAAGGTATGACAAAATCTTGTCCTATAGTGAGGGATTGACAGAAGGAAGAGCACTATCCATTATGGATGTATCATCACAAGAAATAAAATCACGAGGATAGATTACAATGGTCTTAGAAGAGACAATAGGAAGTGGAAGAGGAGGTGTTACATAAATCTCAGTAGGATTACTAAAAAGACTTTGTATTATGCTCAAAATAGTGCATGGACACTCTGTATATTCCACATGGTAATGAAGATCCATGGAAACATGTAGTAATAGAGTGGCAAAAACATTTTCATAATTATTAACCCACTTATCTAATTGAACAAGATCAATGGGTGTAGGAATCTATTCATATAGGAATGGTATACGATTCTTGTGTGTGAGCAAGTGTTCTATGTAAGCATGTCATGAAGCATAATTATCGTTCCCAAGAAGGATCATTGGAGATGAAATAAATCTCCTCCTATGTAATCTCTCAAATGGGGTCAGCATGACCAAGATAAGACACCAAGGAAGTGCACAACTACATAAAATACTTTGTAATGAACCCCTAAAACATGCTCATGAAAGGGACTTCAAGCACAGTCAAGAATGCATCCATTTGAGCAATCAGTGTTGGAGTAAGGGAAAACAATGGTACATGATATACATATGAACTTTGGATTGCACCAAAAATGAGTCCACATAGATGAGAGCAATAATTACACAAAGATAACAATGCAAAAATCAATAGGGCCCATAGTGCAGGTAACACCCCTAAATATGGGACTTTATCAATTTAGTGTGTTTATCAATTCAAATAGCACCAATGCATGGGAAACTAAAAAACATGAATTTATATAAAATATGACACTATATTTTGAGTTACCAATCAAAATTTATAACACAATATATTTCTCGTAAGTGATGCCTATTTAATAAAACTGCACTAAAAGTTTTAAAAAAATTATCCAAGCAAAGAGTGAGGTAGATTTCTAGCTACTCATTAGAATCAACATAAAATAAATGACCTCCTTAAGTCAATAAAATTCAAAAAAAAACACATGGCCCATGCACCCCTATGTGTACTTTTTTGAAAAAGCCTCTTTGAGGGGGTTTTAATAAAAAATATACAAAGCTATTTAAATAAAATTAAAAACATGCTTTAATTTTAAATTATTTTAGGGCATATTTTAAGTTTTGGACTTAGAAACTTAGGTGTTTAATTAGGTTTAACTTATTAAATTTTTCAAAAGGAATGAAACTATACAGTGGCACCATGCGAGAACCATGTCTACAAAAGGAGAAGTTTGGGCATCACCATCAGCATGCATGAACAGGGCTACAAATTATCCCAAGTCACCACAATCCATTACTCTGGTCTTTTATAGATCTATGACATTAGCAAAGAGACATTTGAGAATTTCTTAGAGATCTACATCATGATTCCTATCTGCATTCCACTTGAGTGGGAATTCAATAGTTTGATAGCTTGTGGTTTCTTTCTTCCGAAAAGAAGAGACAACATTTATTGTAGAGGGACCTACTAAAACATTTTCCATGTGACATTCTGTGCATATTTTTTCTCTCTTCTTTGTGGAATCACACATCCTTCATATTTTATAGGATAATGGGATCATCGCTATGTACTTGGGTACCTCATCAGGCCTCAATGGTGGGACCTAATTTTACAACCCACCTAAGGAATGATTAAAGGGGGATGTTAGAGTGGGCTTTCTTGTCCTACCTTATTTTTTTGTCTCTCTTTTGGGAGGGAGTTTTTTCCCACTGGTTTTTTTCTTTTTACTCCTTTTTTTAAAGTTACATTATATGTGGGTACCTCATTAGGCCATGTTGTTGGGACCCATTTTTTCTTTTCCACCCACCTAAGCTACACTTAAGGGGGGTAGGTGTTGGTTTAGGATATTAATAATTTCATTTACTTATTAAATGGGCTAATTCCTACACATGTAGCTTCAACTTACTTAGGTGTGATAATATGATAAGTAGGTGAGAGAGTGAGTTTCACCTTGAGTTATACCTAGTTTTCAATTGAGTGCTACTGTGAGTTCTCCTATGAGTTTCAAATTAAGTTGCACTCAATCTAACTATGATTTATCGTTTGAGTTAACTCCCTCTACTACTTCTTTATATTCCTCTTCACTAGGCTATTGTAATATAAAAGATAATTGCTAAGAAAAGTAGTCTATTATATCAAACAATTGTTGCACATTTTCTTGTTCATTTATGAATACAAGCACGGTCATTGATTTGTATAATTCTTTGTATGCTAACTCTAATAGAATATCACCTACTGGCCTATTCTGACATGTGTGAGATGGTATTTCCATAGACCATGAAGTAAAGGAATAATTTTTTTCTATATTAAACTCTGTGTGTGTGTGTGTGTGTGTGTGTGTGTGTGTGTGTGTGTGTGTGTGTGTGTGTGTGTGTGTGTGTGTGTGTGTGTGTGTGTGTGTGTGTGTGAGAGAGAGAGAGAGAGAGAGAGAGAGAGAGAGAGAGAGAGAGAGAGAGAGAGAGAGAGAGAGAGATGGTGTTTCTATATTCCATGAAATAAATGAAGAATATTTTCTAGATTAAACCATGTACAAGAATTTTACATCAACATTTCAGATCACATTCTATGAGCCATCATGATTTATCTTGATCATGGCTCATGGATTATGATCTTAAAGTCTTGTACACAATTTAATCCATAAAATATTTTCCTTTTATATTATATATTACTATATTATTATATACATATTTATTATAATAATATTAATATATAATATTATTTTAATATATATTTATAATTTAGATACACACACACACACACACACACACACACACACACACACACACACACACACACACACACACACACACACACACACACACACACACACACACACACACACACACACACACACACACACACACACACACAGAGAGATATGTGTGTGTGTGTGTGTGTGTGTGTGTGTGTGTGTGTGTGTGTGTGTGTGTGTGTGTGTGTGTGTGTGTGTGTGTGTGTGTGTGTGTGTGTGTGTGTGTGTGTGTGTGTGTGTGTGTGTGTGTGTGTGTGTGTGTAAATCAACATAGATGCAAGTTACGCCATAAGGGATGTGAGTTTATGTTTTGGTATAGTTAGATTTTCTAAATTGAAAGAGTATAAATCAATAGTCATACCTCACTCGAAACCTATGACCATTGACCATATTAAACTAGCATACATATTTTAAATGAATCTATGTAAAACACATCGAGATGTATTAATCAAGAGGTTTCTATATTATATTTTTGTCATAAGTGGAATAGGTGGCTTGAACATGACATTTCTTGGCATCTTTTACATAAATCTATCTAAGATATATATGCTAGTATAAATTATACATGTACTATAATTCTTAATTAAATTAGAGATTTACTTATTTGAATACAATTACTTAGATTATTGTTTTTAATTTAATATTTTAACTTCCACAAAATAAAATAGAGGGAATGTAGAATTCTTTCCTAAAGGTATTTAAAAAAAACCTTGCTTCTAATAAGATATAAACTAGTAGTTGCCCCAAAAGTACAAGTTATGCCTGAATGGATGTAATTTTTTATTTTGGTGAATTGGGGTTATGTAAAGTGAAGGATTATAATTATGTAGTTTTAACTCACTAGAAACATATGACTATTGACCCCAATCTCACCTTTTGTGCACAAAGGGTTATGCATCAAAACTCTTATATTTATGGTGGAGGTGATGGTGAAAAATGAGGTTGTGTGTTTCTTCATACGATATGGCAATGCATGTGTGGTGAGGAGGTGTTCCATTTCATGCTGAGCTTGATCAATGGTGAAGTAATGGGGAATGGAAAGGGTGTATAAAACATGTCAGTGGTGAAATATTTCAAGATGAGTTGGGCGATGATGGTGAGGAGTAATGATAGTATAGTTAAAGTGACAATGTACCCCAAAAGGCTTATATCATATACCAAACCTGAATTCAAAGTAGACAATGGATTTACATGACTTGTACCCATTGTAAAAGGGTATATAACTTGCAATGTGGTGGCATCTTTGACTAGCCATTTTCTATTGTGATGGTTGTACTAAGTTTATTGCAACATGGCTCCACATCTGATGTGCATCTCGAATCAATGCAATACTCACATTGGCATGGGGACAAGACATTTAGGTTTTTGGAGTCTGAATTTATATATACTAATTATAAATATAATATACTATAATTTTAGATATAATATTATATATTTATAATTATAAGAATTATTGTAATATATAAATTATTATTACTATATATCTTATATTTATATAATATTTAATTTATAGTAATATAATAGTATTGTTTTAATTTATATAATACATATATAAATATATAATAGTATTATAATAATAATTATTTTTTGATATTATGATGTTGGGAGAAGAAAGTAAATCTACGTAGTATATTATTTGGATATTCATGCGTTATACATTTAGTTGTTGGCTATATGTATTTTGTCATATCCTCCATAACCTATAAAAGGATAGAGATGAACAATATCCTCTTTTGGTGCCAAAGTATGACAAGAATGTGAACAGTCAGAGACTATATGACTATATATATGTATGCTTATATGAAGAAGGATGAGAACCCTTTTGTTGAGATCAATATAGACTATTTGGTTATGGTTACCTATTAGGCATTCCCATACATCCCAATCTAATTTAGCTTGACCATTTATTATTTTATTCCTTGCATGTGTTATCATGTTTAACGTTCAATTTAATTCTATCTAAGTTATTCTAAATGCTCTATAAACCTTAATAAAGTATTGGTTAATCTTAATTCATATCTTACACATGATAATTCGTCTTTGTTATGCTTATGTTTTCCTTGTCAAATATGAATTCTCTACACTATCTTACACACTTGAGTAAAACCTAGATATCCTCATCCTTAACATATTTTGTTGTATTAGGAACCTTTACTAATAATGGTGTGGTGAGTGTGGACTCAATCCATCTAGAGGAAACTATGCTAAGATGGTTACCAAGATAGTGAGACATTGAAACATTATTAGAACAAAAAGTATGGAATTTTTTATAAGAAGAATCTAAAAGGACTGGTCTTACCACAAATAAAATTATTTAGGAGCACATATATGAAGAGATATATGAAAATTTTTGGTGTTAATTACCTTAAATACTAACTAACTAGTCGATAAGATTGAAATACTATTCCTTCAATCCCAAAATAAAAGAAACAATTAACTAAACTGAATAAAAGATAAACCAATTTTTGAAACTAGAAACCAACTAGATGAGAGTATTAGACTACTAGGTTACAACCACCATAGATGGTTACATCACCAAGTTTGAAGTATAAGGATATATAGTGTTTAAAACTTTACATGACTATTTTTTCTGAGGAATTAGAGGAAATTTTTTACAATGATTACCTCTTTTGATAAAGATGTTGGTTGTGGATAAGGCCATGGTGCCTACTCTAGCCAATATGGAGTAGTCACTTCAATCATATGGGGTTGTATGAGACATGAGGGAAGAAGAGTTATAAGAAAAGTCTAGATTCAAAATAGGAACTACAATAATAGAATAGATGGAATAAATAGAAGAATACCAAGGTAACTATGAGTAAAGGTAAGATTAGTAGTAGATTAGATGATGAAAAAGTGTGAAGATGTGATAAGTGAGAGGATGAATGAAAAATGAAGAAAGAGGATGATGAATGTTGGTAGATAGAGAAAGATGATGAAGAATCAAATTAAGATGAAATGTGCAAAGAGGAAAGTGAGAATAGTTTAGAAGTAAAATATATAGATGATAGATGTAGTGTGTAGCTATAAGAAAGGGTATTTTTGGAAGAAGAAGAATTATGCAAAGAAATAGAACATAATCATAGGTTCAAGCATAGAAGAAAAAGAAGTCACAAAAAAACCATTCATTAGAAGAGCACATGTCCCTGTAGCCCAATCTTTTATATTCCAGTATAAGCTTTCAGCCAGGTGGATAGGAAGATAGTAGTTGGGAAGGAAATTTTTTAAATCATGTGAATCATTGGGGTAAAAAAATTCAAACCATATCATTTATAAATGCTTTGAAGGCCATAGGATTTGTTGAAAATGAACTAAGACTATAAGGAATCACATAAAAACATAGTTTGCATGATAACCCTCATAGTTTGTATAATAGTAAGTAGGTAGGATCACCAAAAACATGACATACTCTAATAATAGTTGTACAATAGACTCTATCCATACCAGTCAACATGATGAGTCATCTAGGAGGATTCATAAACTTAGCCATCCATGATGAGTCTACGGATCTTGAATAGTACCTCTTAACTTACAAGATGAGATGGCAAGCTAAGGGCATCATTGATGAAGCTATCAATAAGTGTGAGTTAGTAGGGGTATTTTTAGGAAGGGTACTTGAGTTCATTTATCAAAGAGACCTTTAGCAGGTAAGTATAAAATACATTGAATATTGGCTTATCATAGAATTTAAGATCAAGAAATGCACTAGTTAGACTATATAAAATCTGAAAGAAATAAGGCAAAAGTCTAGAGAATCAGTCTACGACTATGATCATAGATTATTTGATGTGATGAATAAGGTAGAATTTGTGTTAATATATAAACACAAAGTTAGATGGTTCATCAAAGGACTGTGCTCCAAATTCAGGTTTGCCACTACACAAACTCAATATGCTACGAAAGTAAATGCCAGAGTTGTTACCTTATGGGTAGAGCAAATTGAAGATTATGGAGAATCTCCTATTGCCAATTCCAAGATTGAAAACACATTACATGCTTTCATGAAAATAATGGAACAATACCATGAGGTAAATAATCCTAAATTAAATCTATGGTGTATCGATTATGGAAAAGAATGACATCACAAAAATGACTGTCCTAAAATCAAGATAGAATTTTGTGAACTTTATCAAGTAGTCGGGCATGCCACAGTGCAATGCCATCTTCTAAAAAAATATATCAAGAACCCATAAAATTTGTATTATAACTTTTTCATGTCACCTAATCATGATGAGAAGAACTATAGGGCTTTATAATAGATTAAAGAAGGCATCACTAAAACATATTCACCATCACTGCATAACAAATCTCCTCGATGAAGCAAGTGATCCCAAACCTAGAGGTTGATAAGGGTTGTGCAGCCCAAATAGGTCCACAATGGATTTTAAGTTCATCTTAGTTGTAGCCTCAAGGTCTAGCTAGATGGACCCCTCATTTTCTAAATTAGACACCTCCATCTCTATAGTACCAGTATGCAGCTCCCTCGAGCTCAGCCATAATATAGCAGTGATAAACAAGCTAGACCCTATAAGATTCATAGTAACAATTTATAATTGGAGATAATAATTAATAGCACTAGTATTTGAATATTTTGCAATAATAAGGAGGATATAGAGGTAGATATCACTCCAATAGAGGAGGAGCTCAAGGTGGATACCGAGGAGGATACCAAAGAGGTAGAGGAAACAACTATCAATGGCCTCCTCTACAATGTTACCTATGCAACGAATATAATCATGTATAATAAAATTTCCTGATGAATCCTCAATACCAATCATATTATGTATATTTTAGAATCTCTGATTAGTAGGACACAAAATATTATCCCATCTTGGAGAAATAGAGAAAGGACAAGGCCATCTAAAATGTGAATATGGTGAGTGCACAACCTAAAGAAAATACATTCTTGAATGTTGTTACATGACAACAACATGTAGATGAAGGTTTGCCTCTGCTTGAGATGCCTCAAGATCAAATAATCTAGAAGGATAAATAGGATAAATATCTAGATCTAGCTATAGAAAAGGGCCTCATGAATGAAGCTATGTAGATGTTGAAAAATATCGAACATCAAGACAACACTAAAAGAGATGCTACATCAATAGATATACAAATGTATGGTCAGATATTGCACATCATGCATCAAGATGGAGTTGTAATTTTTCTCATAGACCTTCTAAAAAATTTAAGCATACTATGAAATGAAGACATCTCCCAAAACATCACAAACCTAATGCATAATCTATAGGAGCGTACACAATGTCAGCAATAGAAGATGAAAAAGCTAGTCTGGTATGTCAAAATAAAGAAGCCCTAAGATGTGGATGCATGCATTGACATTGAGGTTTTTGGTTATGAGATTCCAAATGCTATCTTTTATTTAGGTAGCATAGTCAATATGATTCCTCGATCTACCTAGGAAGCCATTAGATGACTAGTTCTACGTTACAACCCAGTATCTTTGAGCCTAGCTATTTATGGAAGGGTTGAGCCTATTGGTAGATTAGAATATATGGAGATGAAATTTACAAAATTTACACTATGAGGTGACTTTGAAGTCATCAACATGAAGACTATCATAACACATTACTCTATGCTTATAGGTAAGAAGTGGTCATATGATGTTCAGATGACTATTAACATGGTACAAAACCAATTAGAGGTGCACCAGGGTGATAATTTTTTTATCATTCCTCTTAATAGAGCACACAAGCCTTACATAATTTTGGTTGAACCAAACTCTCCATACAGTATGCAAAAAACCAATTGGATCAAGGTGAATTTTAAGGAAAATATGAAAGCTCTACACTAGATGAATGCAACTTCATGTAAAAGCATACCAAACCTTAGATATAATCATTACTCAATCAACAACTGATGACACCAACATAATGGAGGCCTAAACTAGTAGTTACACAACTGGTATCAAACTAGTTTATCATCGAGGAATGTGCATCTATGTCTAAAAGATCCCATACTTGGTTAGAAGTTGACTTCCTCTATTAAGATAATGATCACATGAAGGAATACATAGAGCCAACCAGGGAATGTACTTTACCATGGGAAATAGATCTATCTATCAGTGGTGATTGAGATACCCACATCCTCAATGAGACTTGAAGTGATCATGAACTATGATTGATGCAAATGGTATTTGTACATGAATGATAACTTCATGTCTACTACGTAACTAAGGACATCAATGAATTCATTATATGCTTTCAATTTCATACACCAACCATCAACTAGTGGGTTAGCACTCTAAATTATGCTCTAAAGTGATTTTCTATGACATGGTAGATAGTTCATCAAAATGACTAGTTCAAGTGGGATGATGCTTGTGAGCTCATGATCAGTAGGTTCTAGCTATCGCAGTTCATCCACACTAATTGGCCACTTTTAAAGAAGGTGAGTGTCCTAAAATTCATATACATAAATCTGTTGAAGTTTGGAATGAGGAATGTGTGGTACCAAAGTATCGGGTCCACATTTTCCACTATACACTTGCTCCATTACCAGTATCATGGTATATGCACCAAGAGCACAAAAGGGAAACCAAACATTGGGCATAAGTGCAAAGTGATTTTATACAAACTTTTATTTTTGAAGATGAAAATATTTTGGTTCACAACACATGATAAAAAATCAAACACTTATTATGTCATGGGCGTGTAGAAGACTTAAGCACCACAACTGAATCCACCATGCAAAATAACATAGCCTCTGATCTTAATTAGGCATTACAATGATACAAAGCTACTAAGAAAGAAGAAGAATATCTAATGTAGCCATGTCACCAAAGACAAGATGAGGTAGAGGACATTAATGACTCTAATTTTGATGGTGATCTGGATATGAATGATTTATTTGAACCTAAGTGATTTGTATAACCACTCAAAGACACTAGCATAACATCTACTAAAGAAGATAAGTTACACAACATCTGAATTCCCAAACAAGAAGGGAAATAGAGGATATAGGAATTTTTTGATGAATACAAACATAACATTTATTAGGAGCCTATCAAAAAGTATATCACAAACATTAGAATAGAGGAGGTTCCAAAATTGGCAAACATAGGTGACTATTAGACAACTGCTAAAATTTTAAAATATCTACAAATTTTAAGGGATTATCAAGACATCTTTCCCACCAAATTCTCAGAGGTTCAAGGAGTTGGCCCATCTCTTGGTGAGATGCATATTAAATTGAAGGAGTGTGCATGGCCTACCAAGAAGTGGCCATACAAGCTTAATCTGAACATGAAGATAAAAGTAAAGGCTAAACTGGATAGAATGTAGGATGAAAGAATAATCTATTTGGTTATAAAGGTAGACTGGGTAAGCCCCATGGTCATGCAAACAAAAAAGATAGGGAAAATTTGAGTATATGGGGATTATCTCATTTTTAATGATGCATGTGTAAATGATCCATTCCTAATTCCATTTACAGATGAAGTTTTAAAGTCTATTGCACTACATGAATTCTATTCTTTCATAGATGGGTTCAGTGGATATCATTAGATACCAATCATAGAAGAAGATAGAGCCAAAATGACTTTTGTAACAAAATGGGTTTCTTTTATGTACAAGTTCATGCTTTTTGGCCTTAAGAATACACTTACGATGTTATCTCATGTAGTAGTGACTACATTCAAGGACATCATTCATGACTTCCTAGAATTCTATCTTGATGATCGGGCAATCTTTTCATTATTCAAAGAACATTTTTCTAAGTTGTGCCTTATGTTGGAAATATGTAGAACTCTATGAATCACATTGAATTTAAATAAATTCCTATTCTTTACACCCTTTGGTGTCTTTTTAGGACATATAGTATATAGTGAAGGCATTCTGGTAAATCAAGTAAAAATTATAATAATCTTGAGTATGCCTCCACCCATTAGTTCCATCAGAGTGTGCTCTTTCTTGGGACATACAGGTTAATATCATAAGTTTATCAAGGGATACATAGCTATTTCATCTTCATTTGAATATTTACTACATAAAATGCAAATTTTGTCTAGACTTCAAAGTACCAAGCAGCTTTCATCGAGTTAAAATAGATATTAGTTACTGCACCCATCCTTGTTTTTTTAGACTAGAGTAAGCCTTTTCATATACATGTGGATGCTTCAAGTATCATAGTTGGTGATGTGCTTTCACAGCTTAGAGATGGTGGACTTGACCATCCTATTCATTTTGATAACCATAAATTGTTTGATGTGGAGAAAAATTACATAACCACTGAGTGAGAAGCATTTGCCATTGTGTTCGTACTTCAAAAATTTCAACATTATCTCCTTGTGATGTCATTCAAATTATTCACCAATCATCAATCCCTATGATATCTTGTCAACAAATTGATGCTAGGAGCATGCATCTCTAGATGGTTGATGTTGTTTCAAGAGTTTTAATGTTGCATTAATGTAAAGCCAAGATGAGAGAACATGGGACCAGACCATCTCAATTGCCTTCCTAATGGAGAGGAACCAAAATAATTACAAGAAGACTCTCCAGATGCATACCTCTTCCATATCTTTATAATTCTTGAAAACTTTGAATCTATTACTGACTTCCTCAAACAAGGAGTCTTCCCTATGCACTATCAAAAGTGTGATAAGAAGTAGTTTGTTACTAAAGTCCTACCATATACCATCATCAATGGGCTTTTGTATCACTTGGGGAAGTATAAAATTTTTCACAGGGTTGTTATAGAACATGAATGACCTCAACTTTTTTAAGAGGCACATCAAGGAGTCATAGGAGGACATTTTGTGGGAGAAGCTATAGCTAGAAAACTACTACAGAGTGGGTTATGGTGGCCAAATTTGTTTCAAGATGCACACAAATTTGTGTAGCACTATGATGTCTACCAATGCATGGGTAAATTGTTACAAAAATGTGAAATGCCTTTGCAACCTTTATTATTTAAGTAGCCTTTTTAACAATGGGGAATTAACTTTGTCAGACCTATTAGCCCACTGAGCAAGCACAATAAAGAAAGATATATCATCACTACAATAAATTATTTTACTAAGTGGGTTGAAGTTACTATAACACCTAATTGTGTTACAAAGGATGCAGTGAATTTTCTATATGAAAACATCATTATAAGGTTCATATGCCCTATAAATTTAGTCAATGATAGAGGAATGCACTTTCTAAAAAACACCATCAAGGCTATGACTGAGGAATTTATGATTTATCATCACAAAAGCACTGCATATCATCCATAA
Source organism: Torreya grandis (assembly GCA_037957365.1). Lineage (NCBI taxonomy): Eukaryota > Viridiplantae > Streptophyta > Pinopsida > Cupressales > Taxaceae > Torreya > Torreya grandis. The sequence continues at coordinate 2,715,723 of JARHVA010001446.1, read as the reverse complement.
ATAAATGGTCAAGCTGAATCTTCTAATAAATTGTTGGGTAAAATGCTAAAAAATATTTGTGATGATAAGAGAGATGACTGGGAAGATCACATTCTTTTGATTTTATGGGAATATCGCACACATTAAAAATGAGCCATAGTTTTTACACCTTTATAGTTGGTGTATGATCTATAAATAGTCATGCTAATGGAATACTTAGTACCCAGCCTATACATTTCCATGGTCATATGACTAGGAGATCATGAATCTCTAACCAATAGACTACTTAAACTAAATAATTTGGATGAATATAGATGCAGATCCATGTGGATACAGAAAGTGCACAAGTAGAGCTAAAAAGTATGGCATGATAGGAATTTGCACCAGAAAGAATTTTATACAGATCAACCAATCTTACTATATGAAAAACATTTCATAGAATTTCCAAGCAAGTTACATGTATGATGAAAATAACCTTATATTATATGTGACCTAACATAGTAAAGAATTATGGTTTTAAGAGATCTTTAGGGAACCATGTTACCAGGGTAGGTAAATGGTTGTAGGCTTAATCCCTACTACTAATAGTCAATTGATCTCATTCTAAAATGTGAGTGGGTATTGAGTAGCACCATGTAGATTAGGATTTCCACATTTTTTCATGATTTGTGTTTCTTTTCTATTTGTGTTTGTTTGTAAATGATCTCTTCAACAACATTTGAAATCAAAATACCAAGCATCATGTGTGCCAACCATGTGAATAAGATCCACGTGTGAATGATAAAAGTCATAGAGGAGCTAATGAATGATATTATGTCCAAGAAAGGTACAAAAAATGTCCCATAAATAAGATATCCATTAGATAATATCGATCCATCAAAAGTAAATGCATGATCCAAGGGTCAATTGATGTGATCTTTAATAAATTGGTAACTCATCAACATTAGCTGCTTGTACCCCCTGTATGGACACCAAAGAGCATTATAGCATAGCTCCACATATGTGGCAATGACTAACTACCTTAATGGGTAGATCAAATATAGATTTTCCACATCTACCATTAATTCAAAATATGTGGATAGCTAAGTGTGGCCTCGACGTAGAATCCAAGAGGCACCAAATCTATAAAGCCTAAGTTAAAACACCAAATCAACATTTCATCCTTGTGCATATTTTTCCCAAGCTAAAATTATCAAGAGATGAACTCCTCTTATTCCATAGAGAGCAGATAGTGTTCCAATTCCATCACTTCACGTAGCTGTGGATGCCTTGTAGCTAATCAAGGCTCTCACCAATGCTCAAAAAAAGGCCATGGGTGTTAACATGGTGCTCAAGCAAACCAAATACAATAATCAAGAACCATTCAACTACCTCTGACAAGCAAAGTAAAATTTATTCTAACTAGATCTTGTTGATGGTATATAGCCACTTATCCTCGTAACTCCCCATCAATTTTAGAATACAAATGTTGAGCACCTACTACAATTACCTACCTTTAGTGACCTAGGGGAGATCATCCAAATATTTTTAGGATGTTACAATGATGGTAACATATATTTAGAGATGGACATGAATTTTGTCATCAATACATAAGCTATGACCTAAGATTTTGGCATGCTTACATGTGGATATCCCTTGGCTCCATATAAGACAAAAATGCCCCTCATTTTGTAAGAAGTCTAGGATTTGTATGTGTGAGGCAACAGAGGGATTCCCATTTATGAAATCCAATATGAGCCAATGTACATCCTCATGGAGTGCATTACTAGATGATTTTGGCATATGACCAAGTCTGTTAAGTAAATACCAAAAGGAGTCATGGACATCACTAACTAGATGATCCAGAGAAATGAACAATTCAATTGGTTGGAGTACTTCATCCAAGAGTTACTCACAAATATTGATAAATGTTGTGCCTCTCTAAGGAAAACATTTTAATACTATTTCTTAATCTTCTTTCTTTGTTTCATATAATGGAAGTCACTAGAGGGAGAAGTACACCTGAATATAGACTATTGGCTAGCACAACAATTATGAAATCTCATATAGACACAAGAGTATGGAGCCTCACACATGAGGGAAAATTCAAAGCATAGTGGGAGGAGTGCTTAGACCTCATTGTAATGTATCCCCACATGCCACCCAACATCATGCATTATGTGGGTTAGCACACATCCATTACTTTGTTGTCAAGGGGTGTCTTCATCACCATCCATGAGCTATCACAGTCACTCTTTTAATCACTCTTGTTTTTTGTGATAATGGACATGGTTCAAGTTGAAGTATCTCAATAGAAAGAATTTTTAGTTAGGCATATGAATCTCATTCAATAAATACCACTCGGCATAGCCATCCCTGCCATGTAATCACCAAAGGAAGTAACTAGCTCATAATAGTAGAAGGGCAAGCATAAAGCAGAACACCATTTAGTGTCCCCTCCATTGAATTGAAAGACATGCAAAAATTTGAATTGGATGGATGATCCAAAGGTACCACACATTTTGAGCTCATGTGACCTCCTACAGATGGGCACAGATGAGCAGGAAGTCTATTAGGTCATGATGGTAAACATGGCTAGGGACTTCTATGATAAGGAGGAGGAAAAAGAATTTTTATTTTGGAAGGTGGTGTGTATAATGTAAGTGTAAAAGTAGGTTCCCTCAGAACTATGGGTGGATCTCCCATTTTTCCCCCCTTCCATTATTATTGACATAGTTAAATAAGAAGTGGAGTAGCTCTAGTGTGGAATTGATTTCTTATAGCTAAAACATGTACTAACATTTACAATCGAGGACATCTTTGCACCGCTTCCAAAAATTCCACTAGAAACACTTGTGTATAGGCCTCAAACAAGGTAGATAGCTAGGTTCTCCCCCACATTGGAAGAATGTACATTTGGTAGCCAAACTATGTTGTAGGAAGCATAACTTGCCCCTACATCTACTGCACCACTGCCAAAATGTAGATTGGTCATGTTCAAGAGGAGAAAGGCATAGGTTTCCAGCTCAGAGGTGTGACCTAGTGATTCACTACCATCACCCCAAGCTCAAGAGGTTGAAGATATTAATCTAAAAAATATGATAGAAGAAGAAAAATAGGCCATGAGGGAAGAAATAACTCATGTATTAGAATAATGAGTGAGGAAGGAGGAAAAGAAGAGACAACAAAATAAGTGTAAAAACAATAAACTACACAACAAGGTGAAGACATTGAGGCTACACAAAAGTCCAAGGACATAGAGGTTGACATTTAGAAGGCCATGGATGTGTCCAAGAAGCCACAAGAAGTGATTGATATATCTAAGAAAGTGTAAGAGGAATGCAAGAAAAAGGAAAAGGAAGAAGAAGAAGAAGAAGAAGAAGAAGAGGAAGAAGAAGAAGAAGAAGAAGAAGAAGAAGAAGAAGAAGAAGAAGAAGAAGAAGAAGAAAATAAAAAATAGGATGTAGCAGCCCAAGTACAGTAGGCCATGGAAGCTACCAAGAAAAAAGAGGAAGATGATGAAACCTTGCATCAACAACAGGCATAAGTGTAAGCTCATGCACAAGCTCAAGCATAAGCACAAGTGTAGACCTAAGTTTCACAAGAGCAAGCCAAGGATATGGCCCTGGAAAAAGAGAAAAAGAAAGAAGAGGAAGAAAAGGTGAAGAAAAAAAGGGGAAGAGAGAATAAAAAAGAACAAGAAGAGAAGAAGAAGAAAGTGGATGTCAAAGAGTGGGAAAATATTTTGAAAGCCCAGAAGGAATAGGCAAAGCAACAAGCTTCATAGTAGGAGATGAAGAAGAAACAAGAGGTGGAGGTGAAAGCAAAATGTAAGATGGCTAAAGACATTGTGTAGTAATTCAAGCATGTAGCAAAGGCCATAGTGTAGCAATAATAAGTACCATCATAACCTCATGTCTAATTAGAGCAACCTACCTAGTAACAAGGACATGCTACCACACAGACAGGTTCATAAAAACTTAAGTTTTTACTAGGAGGTGTTTTTCTCTGAGATGTTCCTACATTGGGTGTTCAACGCACTACCTTCTCACTCATGGTTGCCACTATGCCATGCCTAGATCCTTCAACATTTGTAAGCACATTGGTTACACTCCAATTTAAGCAAGAGGCTTTATTATATGTCTCCAAAATGACTTTGAAGAAACAATTGGAGGGTGTCATATCCTTCTAGGAGTTAATTATGCAAAAGGTCATCTCCTTGGAGCAAGAAAAGGATCAGTCAAAGGTAGAGAATGTGGATCTGAAGGCTCACCTTCATGAAGTAGTAAAAATGATTGAGGACACTTGCTTAGAGTTTTTCACTCAATCAATTGAGGACTAAGTGATATTTGACCAGCACAAGCTCAATACATTAGTCACTAAGCTCACAAAGGATTGGTGTACAACCCATTAACTCTGTGTAATTGGTATATTAGGCCAGAACATGAAGACTAAGGTAGTCACATTGATCACCTTGCTATAAAAATACTAGAGAATGTTAGATATGGTGACCATCTAAGCACATCATGTCACACAAAGTCTACTATATTTAAAGGAGCACCTTGATAACTCTCTCACCAGTTCTAGTGTAGATTTCACTACTATTACAACAACCAAGATAACCATGGATAGTCAAACCACATCAGTGGATGAGAATCATCGAGATCTATAAGAATTATTTAATACCAAAGATAACATACACGATTGACTTATCAATTAATAGATTGATCTTTGATGTAGTTCATTCACAAGTTTCTAGGTCAAATGCCATGTAAACAAGTTAGAGCAACTGAGTGAATAAATCTAGACAAGGGTCATCAATACAAAGGTAGCCATGAGCATCACTAATGACTCAGACTTAAAAAAACTCATCAGATATCATGCACCAATATGTATCCTATTGTACATGGTCTAGGAGGTGATGATCGATTGACATACTTACAAGAGTGACCTATCTCCATTTTTTAGTGAGGTTACCCAGATCCTTAATGTACCAGTTTATAAGCCATCACTTGAGCTTTAACAAGTCATCGTGTAGTGAAAGGCTACATAATTCAGGACTAAGGATCATGATGCCCAATCATCTTCCACAATAATGCCACCTCCTTCAAGCTAAGTACTACATATGGTGCAAATTTTGTAAATTTTTTAAACCATTTTGTTTTAGAGATGACCAGTGAGACAAGTGGGGCAAGGATGGTTGAAAAACCATAAAGGGTAGCCACATAATTATGCCAACCTATTAAAAACTTGAAAGGGTGGTAGGTTATTACACTACTTAATTAAAAACTCAAAAGGGTGGCTAAGTAGTGCACAAAAGATGAAAACTAGAAATAGTGCCTTGAGCGATTACTATGAATCTTACTAGTTTACCCATGCCTTTAGGTTCTACCCTATGAGCACATTCAGATGAGCTTGTGATGTTGTCTTGAGAGGAGACACCATTTTAAGTCTGGGAAAGTGTTGGGAGAAGAAAATGGATAGTAAAGTTATGCAATATATTCTTTGTATATTTGTGTATTATATATTTAGCTATCAGCTAGATGTATTTTGTCCTATCCTCTACAACTTGTAAAAGGATAGAATATGAATAGTCTCCTCTTTTGGTTCCAAAGTATGAGAAGAGTGTGAACAGTTAGAGACTATAAATGACTATATATATGTATTCTTGTATGAGGAAGAAGGATAACCCTTTTGTTGAGATCAATATAGACTATTTGGTTATGGTTACCTATTGCATTTATTATTTTGTTCCTTGTGTGTGTTATCATGTTTAATGTTTAGCTTAATTCTATCTAGGTTAATCCAAATGATTTGTAAACCTTAATAAAGTACTATTTAATATTAATTCCTATCTTATGCATGATAATTCATCTCTGCTATGCTTCTATTTTCCTTGTTAGATATGAATTATTTGCACTATCCTGTGCACTTGAGTAAAACCTAGTTATCCTAATGTAGGAGCATCATTGTGCTTGGAATTTATTTGACATGTTAGTTTCCCACCATTTCTTTATTTTCAAAGTTTTCAAATTTGTCTATTTTCAAATAAAACAAAACCAATATCTTACCTCTGCAGATTTTAAGTCTGTTGGGTGAGATATCTAGCGAACTGATTCTTCTTATGTTAGAAGAATCATTTTCATTTCATTTTTTTGGAGGCTATTGTTGTTTAGCCTAATATAGGATCGAATATCTAAGAGGTAACAATATTCTTTTGTATGAATATTTCGATTGAAAATAGGGGGGCGAGGTATATTGGGGTAAGACAGGGTGTGGGTGAGATCGGCAGGGGCAGACAATACCATATGTATGTTTTGTTTTTGTTATATTAATATAATATAGTGTATTGCAGTGTATTATTTGCTACGTTAATTTTCCTACATTTCTGTCCACCATCCATATTAGTATCAGGTGAGTTATGATTTTGTGCAAATATAAAATGGGAGCCTGATAAGCGAACATATGTTTGAGAAGAGAGTCTATATTGTCACCAGCATAGAATATTGGATACTAATCAATGTACCTACTGCTGAGCCATAGATCCTACTGGTCGCATATTACTATTGGGCGTAGTTTCCTGCTGGTCACATATTATAGCTAGGCTGATCAAATGTTTGAATCATGATAGAGACAAGGGATGGCGTTGGTTCCATATCGCTGCTAGGTTGTTTTAAAATTTGGGTTATAGTGGAGTCTGGCACTAATTCTAACTTAGGAGAGTCATCCAGCTAAAACACAATTAGAAACTTCACACAGGAGAACCGCCCAGCTATCATTTTGGTGAGAGAGAGCAAATTACTCTATTGCTGACTAGAGTTACTATTGTAAAAACAAATCTAGGTGACATTTTCTTATGTTTGAAATTCATATACAATTTAGTCATGTTTAAAAGAGATGTCTATACACCATTTGGTGTAATATTTTGTCAAAACATATATTTTAGTCCTTCTATCAAGATGTCTGTATTCCATGCCTTAGAGTTTTGAGGTCTGGCTCCATGAGAAACCACAAAATGTTGTTATATATTCGAGTTTAGCTCTATTGGATGTATGTTAGATAGATATGTTGGTTCATCATTTGGTATCAAAGCCCAAAGGATTGTGCACAATCTAAAGATCCAAGAGAAGAAGAAGCAAGATGGCCATGAGAATTAGGAATAGAGGTAGAGCTGGAGGAAGGAGACCTGGAGGATAGGTTACACTGGCAGAAGAGATTAGGAACCTGATAGCTAGGCTACAAGACCTAGAGATGGCTCAAAGAAGAGGCACTGACATGGGTGAAGTCAGTGATAGAGAAGAGGAGCCACCAGAAGATGACTTGGTGGTGGAAGAAGAAATAGATGAAGATAGGTTGATTAGAGCCATTATGAAGGTGAACACAAAGCTAAAAATGGAGGTTCCAATGTATGAAGGTAATTTAAATGTGGAATAATTAATTGATTAGATTAATGCATTAGACAAATATTTTGAGTATGAAGGAATTGAAGAAGATGATAAGAAAGTCAGGTATGCCATGACAAGGATAAAGAGCCACGCATCCTTGTGGTGGGATGGAGTGCAAGAAGAAAGAAGAAGGAAAGGGAAGCCAAAGATCAGAAGCTAGGATAGAATGGTAGCAAAAATCAAAGGTAAGTTTATGCCTAAATATTATCAAGCAAATCTTTTTAAGCAATTACAAAATTTGAAGCAAAAAGAAATGTCTATGAAAGAATACACTGAAGAGTTTTACAGGTTGACTATAAGATTAGGTCATATTGAGGATGACACAAAGAAGGTAGCTAGATACACTAATGGTTTGAAATTTTCCATTCAAGATGAGATTAGTCTGCTCATTCCTAAGACAGTTGAAGAGGCATATCAATTTGCCTTAAAAGCTGAGGAGAAGATTGCAAGAAAACAAACATCCTTCTCAAGAGGAAGGGGCAGATCCATTAGAGGTAGAGAATTTCAAGGAGGTAGAAGATAGCTGCAAACATCTCAAGAAGAGGCTAGCATCTCACAAAGTTCAAGAGGCAGATATACACCAAGAGGAAGAAGGCCATACTAAGGATATCAAAGAGGAAGAGGAAGATTCATGAGAAAATGCTTTAGGTGCAACAAGTATGTAGGACATAGGGCATATGAGTGTCCAAATAACCCTTCTACCAGCCATGAGAGGGGTGTACATGTGACCTAAGGTGAAGAAAAAAATGAAGAAGTTGTAGCAGCTTATGAAGATACCCCAGAAGAAGGTGAGTCTCTTTTAATGAAAAGAATCTTGTTAAAGCCAAATAAAGAAGTTGTAGAACCACATGTAAAAGTAAGGGGAAATGTTGTAAGTTCATCATAGACAGCGGGAGTACTGACAATCTTGTGTCAACTGAGATGGTGGAGAAACTAGGCTTGAAGAAGGAGGTACATCCTACACCTTATCAAGTCTCTTGGCTACAAAAAGGACACAAACTCTTGGTAAGTGAGAAATGTAAAGTAGATATTCAGATAGGAACATATAAGGATCAGATTTTATGTGATTTCATGCCTATGGATGTATGTCATATCTTGCTTGGAAGGCCTTGGCAATTAGACAAGAAGGCCATGCATGATGGAAGGCAGAATACATATATGTTTGAAAAGGATGGAATCAAGCATACACTCACACCATTGAAAGAAGAGGTTATTTATTTTGTAGGATAGAATTCTAAAGTATTGATAGTGAGTGGTAAAGATTTTCTACATCAAATGAAGAAAGAAAAGGTAAACTTTGCTGTGATTGGTAAGCTAAGGAGTGTAGTCACTAGTACTAAGTTGATTGATTTGCCTTTAGAGATTCAAGATATATTGAATGAGTACATTGACATTGTGGTAGATGATTTACCTAATGAGTTACCACCATTGAGAAGCATTAGCCATCACATAGACTTGATTCTAGGAGCAAATCTTCCAAACAAGGCTGCTTACAGGTTGACACCAAAGGAAAATGAAGAGATCAAGCACCAAGTTCAAGAATTGTTAGACAAAGGATTGGTAAGAGAGAGTTTAAGTCCTTGTGCTATCCCCATAGTGTTGATTCCTAAGAATGATGGGAGTTGGATAATGTGTATAGACTCCAGAGCAATCAACAAGATTACTATCAAGTATAGATTTACATTGCCTAGAATTGATGATTTACTTGATTGTTTAAGTGGAGCTACATATTTATCTAAGATAGACTTAAAAAGTGGTTACCATTAGGTTAGGATAAGAGAAGGGGATGAATGTAAAATATCCTTCAAGACCAATGATGGACTCTATGAGTGGTTAGTTATGCCATTTGGACTAACCAATGCACCAAGCACCTTCATGAGGCTGATGAATGAAGTGCTGAAGGAGTTCACTGGTAAGTTTGTGATAGTGTATTTGGATGATATTTTGGTGTTTATTCAAACTAAGGAAGATCATTTGAAACATTTGAGGATGGTATTGAGTAAGCTACATGAAGAGAAATTGTTAATCAATGTTAAAAAGTGCAGTTTTCTGAAAATAGAGTTGATATATTTGGGGTTTGTGATTTCAAAAGAGGGATTGAAGATGGATAAGGAAAATATTAAGGCTATAATTTAGTGGCCTACACCTAGGATCACATATGAGGTAAGAATTTTTCACGGTTTGGCTAGCTTCTATAGGAAATTCATAAGAAATTTTAGTGGAATTGTTGCTCCAATGATAGATACAATCAAAGGTGATAAAAGAAGTTTTTGTTGGACTGAGGCTGCTAATACAAATTTCAGATTATTGAAAAAGAAGGTAATCGAAGAACCAATCTTAACCTTACCTAATTTCAATAAGCTTTTTTAAGTAGAATGTGATGCTAGTGGAACTGCTGTTTCTAATGCAAAATTGCTTTCTACATTCAAAGAAGAAATAAGAAACTGAAAGATGGTTAAGGCTAGAAGTACCTGATATAGTCGTGCGCACCGAAATCAGACGTTGAAAGATTCTCCTCTTTTGCTGTGGAGGAATGACACCTGCGAAGAAAAGGCTAAACACGAAAAAATGTTAATAAGAGATATGGTGGGCTGTCAGGCGAACGCCCGATCCCGGAAGTACGAAGACTCCCTAGAAGGATATCAACCCACTGATAAAAAAAAGCATAATATTGGACGAAAGTAGATGATAATGACAGAAATAAATGACAGAAAATAAAAGGCGTACCTGATATGCGGCACTGTTCTGCACAGTCGCCGGCGTCGGTCTCTGTGGTGTCAGCGTCGGTTAAGGAAGGTGCCGACGTCGGTTAATGTGCCGTCGTCGGTCGGGGCAGTGACCGGCGTCGGTAGGGGCAGGTTCTGGGAAAAGGTTCGGGACAAGTTCTGAGAGAGTCGGGACAGGTTCAGGGAGAGTCTGGGGGGTTTGAACAGAGTCGGGATAGGTTTGAACAGTCGGGACAGGGTCTGATATGGTCAGGGTAGGGTTTGATAAGGACAGGGATGAGGTTTAGACAGAGTCGAGACAGGTTTTGATAAGGACAGGGACGAGGTTGGGACGAGGTCGGAACAGAGGCCGGGGGTTTGAGGACAGAGGCAGGGATAACAGAACATAAATAATAACTAAGAAAAGAAAATGAAAATAAACAGAATAAAGACTTACCTGGTAGAAGACCCGATGAAAGCCATGGTGTGCAGATTAGTTGATGTCGTAGTGTCGATGATTGCTCAGAGTTCGCAGGTTCGTGGAGGAATTCGCAGGTTGGTTGCTCAGCGTTCGGTTGATCAGCGTTCGGGGATCCGGTTCGAATGGCTGGCGGAGGTTGATGAAGGCGGAAGACGGGGACGGTTCCAGAAACGGTTCGTCAACCGTTTTGGGAAACCGAATGCTAACTGATAACGGACAAGGGGAAGGTGACCGACGTCGGTAGGATTGCCGACGTCGGCCGATAGGTGACCGACGTCGGTGACATCGGTCGGGTAAAGACCGACGTCGGCAGATGCATAATGGGGATAGAGTCTACCTTTTGCTCTGTGCTCCTCTTTACATGCTGCCAGGGTCAATGCTGGTGAAACAAGTGATCGGCAAGGGTTCAATAGGCGAAGAAGAAAGAAGACGAGGAATGACCAGGGGAGTCGACACGATTTCGGTGTCTACATTTGCCCTTTTTTGTCTTGTTGGTTGTTCTGGACGAACTGCAAGACAAAAATAGGAGTGAGTGCCCCAGGTGAGGGATAAGGTTGATTTCGTCTTGTTGGTTGTTCGAATGAACTGCAAGACAAAAATAGGAAGTGAAATGCCCTGAGTAAGGATGAGGTATTCCCCCTCAAAGCAGGAGTCGAGAAAAGGGAACCGGGAATCGGGTGCTGATTTGATAAAGAGCGGATGAAAAAGGGGTGAGGGTGAACACTGCAAAAGTCGTGATTGCGCGTATACCACTACACGAGATGGTCAGGCCAAAGTGTCGCAGGTCAAGGGTCGAGGAGTGCCAAAATTGAAGTAACCGGGCCCCAGCATTTAGTCGTCTGCTGATCGGGTCACTCAATCTAAGCTGAAGCTCCAAATGGGTCATCGCGTTCCAGGTATCCCGGGCTCAGGAAGTGCTCCTAAAAATGCGAAAAAGTCACAAGTATTGTGGATCAACCGGTGTGCGATCCTATACTTGTGAGGGTCCAAAAAGGTCTGCGCACAATTCTGCTAACCAGTCATGAGGTAGCATACATGCAAAAACAACCAAGGCAACAACGTCTTGGAAGTGGTCGAGGTCGGAGGAGATAGGCATGATCTCCAATGGTTGGTGGTCGATGGAAAGATGAATGGACGAAAGGATGAAAGGATGCGGCCGAGCTAACCCCAGAAGACCCCATGTCAACTGAGTGCTGCCTACATAGCCCTGGTGATAGGGCCTCAGGCCAATGTAGTTCTCCCTAGAAGGGAGGAAGGGTCAAAGGGATGGTGAGGAAAAAAAAGATGTTGCAGCCTTTTCCAAATGGTGTATTCTGCAACATTGGTTGAGGGGTTTTTCATCCCTAGCAATATTCCATTTGCGTGATGGATGTATGCTAAAAATGAATTGAGGTTTATTTATGCTTCAGCAAGTATTGGTTTATGCTTAACACAAATTGGGGCGAGTCGATAGTTTCCATGTGCATTGGTGTCCATAGAAACTAGGGTGAATAGGCAAGGTCATGTTGATGGTCTGAAAAGAGAGTTGAGCTGAGTTGATCGACAAGTGATGAAGGTGAATGTGACCAAAGGGCAGAAGAAGATGAAAGGCGAATTGCTCTTTCATTGACAAGGACCAAAAAGACGGCATAGATAGGGGTTATGAGAACCAAGAGCCCCATTTATGCGTGACGTCGTTGACCATAGTTATGTTAGAGCGGTAATCGAATCACTTAGACATTAAAGTGAGCTCGAAGTCCCTTGAGTAGGTAATAGGAGGAGGAAAGAGGGTAACCCATTTTAAGAGCAGAGATAACTTTGCCCCTTTTTATAGGAGACCCTGAGACAACCACAAGCCAAGTCCGTGACTCGTTTTTTTTTTTTTTTTTTTTTGAGAGGCAGACTGATCGATGCGGGAAGCCTGCATAGAGATGTCATTTGCTTGGTGGTCAGGTTGCGAAGCTGATCAATGCGGGAAGCTTCTAAAATAAGTTGTTGTTTATTGCTAGAGTAGTCATAGCCATCCTTCGAGGGAGTGGTCTATATTTTTGTTTAATAATAAGGCTTTTGAATAGCTGTCCTTCGAGGGAGCAGTCTATTTATTACAGCAATGATAGTACAGCTGTCCTTCGAGGGAGCAGTCTATTTTTTTTTTGATTGATTTTGATATAGATATAGTGACCATGGATATGTTTTGACATCTTGATTCGTTTTGATAGAAATGGAGTCATGGACAAGACTGTAGAAGGTCAAGGGCGCCCTTTTATTAGGACAAAGCATCCATACATCATAAAAGGGGTATAGGAGTTGTTAAGAGGAATAGGGTTGAAAGGAAGTAGGATGAAGAGGATGGGGATTGCTCAAGGGACGAGCTCAAGTTAAGTGTCAAGTGGACGAATACTCGACTAGAAGTAGAACGGTCACAGATGCAACGCATTAAGAGGCTCAGGTTCTGGACGTCCATCAAGAGAAGACAGACGGTAAGTCCCTGATCCATACTTGTGCGTGATAATAAAGGGTCCGAGCCAATTAGGAGCAAACTTGCCTCGTTTACTTCGCTCCATATTGGTCACGTGTTGATTCTCTTTGAGGACGAGGTCTCCGATGTTGAAATCTCGTTCTCGTAGATTTTTGTCATAGGTGCGCTTGATGCGATGTTGATAGACATGGAGATGATTAAGGGCAGCAAGACGGTGTTCGTCAAGTAACTCAAGTTGAGCTAAGCGATCTTGACGAAAGTCATCGTTGGAAAGGATATCATGTAGAGAAATGCGGAGAGACGGGATCTGTACTTCGAGAGGTAAAACAGCCTCTGTTCCGTACACAAGAGAAAAAGGGGTAGCACCCGTAGAGGTTCGGATGCTAGTGCGGTAAGCCCACAAAGCGAAGGGAATGTGAATGTGCCAATCCCTGCCTGTGTCACTGACCACTTTCATGAGAATTTTGGTGAGAATTTTGTTGGAAGCCTCGGCCTGCCCATTTGCTTGTGGGTAGTAAGGCGAAGAGAAACTGAGTTTGATGCCGAAGGAGTCGCATAGCTTTTGGACAGTTTTGTTTTTGAAGGACTTGCCGTTATCAGTGATGATTTTATGAGGGACACCGAAACGACAGATGATGTGGCTGTTGATGAAGTCGACGATCTTGTCGGCTTTTGTGGAGACGAGAGGAATGGCTTCCACCCACTTGGTGAAATATTCAGTGGCTGTGATGATGGATTGATGACGAAGAGACGAATGAGGGTTAATCTCACCGATGAGATCTAAACCCCACTGAGAGAAAGGCCAGAAATCCTGAGCAACTTGTAAGGCGTGGCTAGGGAGATGAAGCAAGTTTGAGTGCTGCTGACACTTGATGCAACGCCGAACATAATCGCTACAGTCTTGATGAAGGGTAGGCCAATAATAGCCCAGACGAAGGATGCGCTTGGCAACCGAATTTCCACTGAAATGCCCACCACAAATCCCGTCGTGGACTTGTTGGATGGCGTGAGATGCTTCAGTGGAGGTGAGATAATGAAGAAGGAGGCCGTCGAAGCCTCGCTTATAGAGAAGACCCCCTAGCATGGTATAGCGAGCAGTACGCTTGATAAAAGCTCGTCGTGCATTACTAGAGAGGTTGGGAGGAATGATAGAGAGAGATAAGAAGTCCACAAGTTGCTTATACCAAGCATCTTGCAGGCTAGGGTCTATAGTGTTGACATGATGAATGTGAGGAGAGATATATGAAGGCAACGGCACACGATGCACCGTGACAAAAAGTCTGGATGCAGATGAGGAAGATGGGATATGGGAAGCGAGAGAAGCCATAGTGTCAACAAACTTGTTCGTGGATCGAGGAACAGTCTGCAAGAGGAAATGGTCGAAAGATGCAAGGAGAAGGTCGGCACGATTTTTGTACCTTTGCAAAATTTCATTCTTACAGAGGTATGAACCGTTGACCTGATTGACGACGAGCTGCAAGTCGCCGAAGATGTTGATGGACTTGATGCTGAGAGAGAGGGCGGTCTGAAGTCCCAAAATTAAGGCCTCGTATTCGGCCATATTATTGGTACAATCAAAGTCGAGTTTGAAAGATAAAAGGCATGGGCTCCCCTTCGAGTGGGATGAGAATGACCCCAGCACCTCCACCTAGTTGACATTTGGATCCGTCAAAGAACATAGTCATCTGATAGGTGGTGTCATCGGAGGAAAGCGCGGTGATAGACTCGTCAGGGAATTCACACTGCGAAGGTTGAGTGTCAGGAAGAGGGGCATCGGCTAGTTGATCAGCGATGGTTTGCCCCTTGATAGATTTCTGCTGGATGAATTCGAGATCGAACTCAGCAAGCAGCATGAGCCACCGAGCCATACGTTGATTCTGATATGGCTTGGAGTGCATATACTTGAGAGGGTCGGTGTGGGTGATGACAAAGGTTTTGTGACTAAGAAGATAGTGGTGAAGCTTAGTAGCAGCAAAGACTAATGCCAAACAGAGTTTCTCGATATGGGTATACCGAGTTTCATAGTCGACCAGTGTT
Source organism: Torreya grandis (assembly GCA_037957365.1). Taxonomy (NCBI): domain Eukaryota; kingdom Viridiplantae; phylum Streptophyta; class Pinopsida; order Cupressales; family Taxaceae; genus Torreya; species Torreya grandis. Next base: position 2,700,639 of record JARHVA010001446.1, on the reverse strand, counting down.
CGGCTGATATAATAAATGGCTTGCTCGCGGTGATGTTCGTCTCGGTGCGCGATCATGGCACCTAACGAATGGTGGGTGGCTGAGATATAAAGGTAGAAAGGTTGGTCGTCTCTAGGTGGAATGAGAACTGGTGGAGAGACCAGATAGCGTTTTAAGGCTTCAAAAGCCTCTTGACAGTCCTTATCCCATGTAAAAATGATGTCCTTCTTAAGGAGATGATGAAAAGGTTGGTAGCGGTCAGAAAGCTGCGAGATGAAGCGACGAATGGACTGGAGCTTGCCTTGCAAACTGCGAAGCTGCTTGAGATTGGTCGGGGGAGGCATTTCGAGGATAGCGCGAATCTTGGCGGGATCTATCTCGATGCCACGGAAGGAAACGATGAAGCCGAGAAGCTTGCCAGAGAGGACCCCAAAGACACATTTCTTGGGGTTAAGACGGACATTGTACTGAAGAAGACGAGAAAAGATGATGTTGAGAATGGTCAGATGGTCACGGCGAAATTTGGATTTGCCGAGAAGGTCATCCACATAGTCCTCCATGATTTTGTGGAGGAGATCGTGGAAAATGTAGGTCATGGCACGCTGATAAGTGGCGCCTGCGTTCTTCAAGCCGAAAGGCATGACTCGATAGCAAAAAGTCCCCCATGGGGTGATGAAAGAAGTCTTGTGCTGATCTTCCAGAGCAATCAGAATTTGATTGTATCCTGAAAACCCATCCATAAGAGATAGCATCTCATGGCCGGCCGTAAGATCAACGAGCTGGTCAATGTTAGGAAGAGGAAAGTCATCTTTAGGACAGGCTAGATTAAGGTCACGATAGTCTGTGCAGATCTGAATCCCCCCAGTTGCCTTGGTGACTGGGACGATGTTAGAGACCCACTGTGGATAATCGATAGGCTGGATGAAGGAGACAGAAAGGAGCCGCTGAAGCTCCTCCTTGACAAGGAGGGCAACGCGAGGATGCATCTTTCGAAGCTTCTGCCTGACAGGCTTAGCCTCTGGTTTGGTGACAATGTTATGGGTAACGATGGAGGGGTCGATGCCAGGCATATCACTGTAAGTCCAGGCAAAGGCCTTGTTATGGTCGGAGAGGAACTGGGTATAGTCAAGCTGCTCCTGAGCGTCTAAAGATTGGCCGATCTTTAAGACATGAGGAACATCAGAAGAAGGAAGGTTGATGTCAATGGTTGATTCATTTAACATAACCTGGGTCTCAGAAGGAAGGGAGCGTTGGATGAAAGAATCATCAGCGCCCATGTAGGAAAGAATGGCGTCATCGTCAACGCAGTGAACAGTGTGAATGGTTGCCGACTCATCTTCGATCATGGTGGGAAGAATGAGAGGGAGAGACTTGGATACCCCATTGTGCTGATAAGTCAAGGGGTCCAGGCGGATGGTGTTTATGGAAAAAAAAAACTAGGAGGAATGGAAACCACTGACTCCGTAGGTGAAGGTGGCGAAATAGGCGAATGTGGAGGAGATTGGTTGAGGATTGGTTCAGGATAAAGGTCTACAGGGTCTTGAGTGGGGTCGTGATATCCCAGACCATACCGTTTCTTGGCGTCGTCATCGTTGAGCGGTTGGATAGGCTGATGGGAGCCCTGCTCATAGCGTCCGAAACCAAAACCCTTCCATGCACACCTGTAAAGGTAAGTATGTGCAAAGGTGGGGTTGCCAAGAAACGAAAAATCTGATGTGAAAGGTTGGGGTGAAGAAAGAGGATTACCGTCAGTAGGAGCTTGATTAAGCCCTCCATAGACGAGGTTGGTGCGGAGGTGAGGGGGACCATAAGGTATGATCATCCCAATCCGATGGTCATAGCTGGGGCTGTGATGAAGGCGTCCATACTCTTGCGGAGTTTGGAACATGTCTAAAGCCAGCAAGCGATACTCTCCCAATGAAAGTCTTTGGAAGACGTCTTCCATGGGGTCTGTGGTCGTCGCTTGAAGGGGAGGTGTAAGGGTGACCGCCTGTTGCGAACTGGTTGAAGCTTCTGCGGATGGAGGCGGTGCCGAGGTTGACGGCTTGATAGGAATGAGGACATCGTTTGGACGGTAGGTGGTATTGCATGTTTTGAAAGGTGAAGGGTCAGCGGGAATGGTGTGGACTTGTCTGTCATGCTCAAACTTCACACAACGGTGCAGGGTGGAGGGGACACAGGCCATGGCGCGGATCCAGGGTCGGCCCAGCAAGATGTTGTATTGGAACTCTCCTTCGATAATGTAGAAGAGCTCCGGGACTGTGCGTGGACCAACGCGGATATGAAGGATGACGGTGCCAATGGTCGTGGCAGTAGTGTCGTTGAAAGAGCGCAAGATCGCGTCAGTTTTGGAAACGCAATTCTTGGGAAGAGCCAACTGATCAAAGGCATGAGTGGAGATGATGTTGATGCTAGCGCCCCCATCGATCATAACGCGTTTAATGCGTGTCCGATCGATGTAGGCAGTGATGAAGAGGGCGGCGTCCTGATCTTCCGTGTTGGATGTAGGAATTTCAGAATCGCTGAATGTTATGGAGGCAACAGGGGCTAAGGAGTGGACAAGGGCAGCAAGTGGCTGGGGATCCTCAGGTTGGACCTCCGCTGCCTGCAGGGCTTGGATGAGGGCCTGACGATGTTGAGGTGAGGTTTGGACTAGATCGTAGAGGGACATCTTCACAGGCGTCTGGTGAAGCTGTTTCAACATGGAGTCGTGGATTGGTCTGGAAGAGGAAGAAGAAGAAGAAGAGGGTTGAGGCGCGCCAAGGATAGAAATCTTAGGCTTAGGCGGTTGAGGTGGATTGACAAAAGGGTAGGTCCAAGGAATGGCGGCTTTTTCTTTCGCCTTATCCTTTTGTGACCTAGTGGTGATGTGAATGGCATTGATTTCAAAGATGGGAGGTGAAGATGATGAAGGGGTTGTAACCAGTTGATGAGATGTGGATGGGTTTGAAGAGGTTGAAGGGTTGTGAGAAGGAGTCGGGGGGCGGTCGAAAGTGTCCTCAAAGAGAAGAGTGTCTTTCTCTAGATAACGGCGAATGACAGCCTTGAGGGCACAGCAAGTCTTAGTGTCATGTCCTGGTGTACGATGATATAAACAAATCTTCGTGTCGTCGAACCAGGAAGGTTTAGACCCGAGAGGTTGAAAGGGCTTGATGGGTGGAAGAGTTATGCTAGAGGTTTGCAAACGTCGTTGCAAGATCAACGAGTATGAGCCCACTAAAGGGTCCATGCTCATCGATGTATGCGATGTCGGTGACTTTTGCTTGGGCGAAATGGGAGGAGGTTTTCGTACCACCTTCTGGGTTGATGGTGCGATGACAGGCGGAGACGGTACACTCTTCGTGAGAGGTATCGCCCTTTTGGGAGAGGGTAGGCTAGTGGTAGGTAAAGGAAGCAAAGGAGGCAACCGGTTTTGGTTAGAGGTTGAAGCGGGAAGGATTTTGGTTAAGGTTGAAGGATGCGGGCCCAAAATGGAGGGCAATGGTGACGGAGGAGGAGGCGTTCGCCTCTGTGGTTTGGCAGTCTTTTGAGATTTGGGTTGAAGACTACTATTAGTTGAAGTTTGGGTTAAGTCCACCTTCACTTGTGGATGAGTGAGGTTGGAGACGGGGCGAACGCCAAGTGATTTGATAGGTTTAGGCGGAGTAGATGAGGGTTTTGGTTTTGATGAAGTTGATGAAGATGTAGACGGTTTGGAAATGGAGATTGGATTTTTGTTGATAGTCTTAGGAGGTTCCGTCATTGGTGGATTAGCGGTATGAGATGAGAGGGCCCGGGCTTGTTGAAGAGCTGTGAGACGGTCCCACAATCCCTGATGTTCCACTTTCCTAGAAGGGAGAAGTTCGAGTCTCTCCACTAGTCGGGAAAATGGCTGAGAAGATGCGGGATGAGGTTTAGGCTCTTGAGAAGATGCCAATGGTTGTGGGACTGAAGGTAAGACGGATGTAATAGTCTCGGGTCCAAAGCATGGTGAAGTTGTGACAGGTTCATGTTTGGTTGGAGATGAAGGAGAGAGAGGTTCTTCTCTGGGTGGAGAAGAAACTGGTGAATGAAGCTCCTCAAGCGGATAAAGGGCAGGGATGATAGTGCCCTCCACTTGTGGTCGAGGAGTAGGAAAGGTTGGGACCTCCATGGGCAGCAAGAAGGAAGATGGTGAAACTGGCGGTGCTGGTAAGGTCGAGGCGTCCTCCAAAATTAGAGAAGTTGAGGGAGAACTAGCCGGAGAAAGAGGTTCGTCCACATGTGATGGACTGATGGATGAACTCACCTCTTGGGGTTGGTTAGAAATGAGGGGCAAGACCGTATTGACTGTTCGAATATTATGTTCATGGGTATTGTCAGTCAAGGTCTGGACGTTGTTTTGGGTTGGTGGATGATTAGGGAATGGTTGTTTGAAGATATCGATACCCTGATTAGGAGGGGCGTTAGGATTGTCGAGGATGAGGTCACCCTTTTCCAACATGTCTTGAACTATGTTTTTAAGGGTTTTACAGTTGCCCGTGTCATGACCTTTAACACGGTAGTAGTGGCAGAAGTCATTCTCCCTATACCACGCAGGGATGGCGCGTGAGGGATCAAATTGTGGTGGAGGTCAGATTTGAGGGAGATTGATGGCCCCTTGTTTGACGAGTTTTTCCAGCACAGACGCGTATGATTCTCCAAGTGGAGTAAACTGTCGCTGTATGTATCTCTGCTGAAATTGACGAGTGGCGCTCATGGACGTGGATGGTTCAGATTGATTAGTTGAAGGCGAAGAAGAGGAAGATCTAACAACCACAACATTTGTTGAAGCTTTAGATTTAGGATTGGACGAGGAGGGCTTAGAAGAAGGGTCATTGGTTTTGGAGTTGGGATTCTTACTCCGCAACTTGACTTTATTCTCCTCAACGGCACGTAACTCAAGTTTACGAGCCATCGTGAAGGCTTCGTCAAAAGTGCGGAAGGTTTGAACCCTCAAGGTAGAAGAAATATGTTTAGCACAGGCTTGAGAGAAAAGTTCAATAAGCTCAGGCTGAGGTAAAGAAAATGAAATTTGATTGATAAGGCTCCTCCACCGAGCGACGAAATCAACAATAGATTCATCCTCGAACTAGCGAATAGAATAGAGGTCTGTGATAGAGACCTTCTTGGTGATATTGATGGAGAAATGATCGAGGAAGAGCTGGGCCAGCTGAGTGAATGTGAGGATGGAATAGCTAGGAAGAGAGCTATACCAGTCAAGTGCAGCACCCGAGAGAGACATGGGAAACATGCGTAAGAGCAACGCATCGTCGTGGGCGATAAGGTAACAGGCATGTCTGAATGCCCGTAAATGTTTTTGTGGGTCTTCCTTACTCTGGAAACGAGAAAACTTAGGAAGTTCCCACTGGCTGGGATATGGTCTGATGGGGACAGAAGGATGGATGGGCTCGTTATAGATTTGTTCGTACAAGAGAGTGTTGCGTGAGCCGGTAATGGAGGTCTCTAGGTTGGACATTTTATCCATCAGCATCTTGATAATATCTACTGACGGATTGACGGGTGGAGCACCTCTTAGATTGTGAGGCGCTTGAAAGAGGCTGGAAGAGGTGTACGACGTAGTCGGTTGTACCAATAAGGGCGCAACGTACGAATGACTAGTTGTAGGGATGAAAGAAGTGACTAAGGATGATTGGATGGAAGGCATGGCTAGGTTTGATGTTGTCATGGGAGGTTGGTTAGGGGTAACATGGGCTAACGGATGGGTAGCCACCCTAGTGTTGATAGGAGTAAGAGTGGGCGGAATAGAGACGACCAGGTTTTGAAAGGGGGTAGAAAGTGGTTGAGTGGACTGAGATTGATTGGGGGCCGAAACCCCGGTGAAAGTGGGCCCAACGACGGAAGGAGAGGCCACACTTGGATGGTTGGTGAAAGGTTGGTCAGTGGTTGAGGCAACAGCCTGGGTGTCTAAGGGTTGGACTACGGACGTTGTTGATACGACCGCAGTTGCGAGGAGAGAAGTCGGCATTCCATAAATTGGATTGCCAAAGGGGTCTCGCGTTCGGCTATTCGCGAGATAGTGTTGCAGGGCTTTGGTGTTGAGGTCCAAGAATCGTGCGAAGTCTTGGTCCCCTTCTGGAATAATAGGCGTTTGGGACGGAGATGGTCTGGTAGGAGTTCTTTCGGTTTCTGAGTTGAACTCCATTGTAGGGTTGGTTGTAGGCGGGGTAGATGGAAGAGGATGATGCCTCGCGTGATCGACTAGAGCCTTGGCTTGGCTACGAGTCAGAACCATTCAAGACAAGGAAGAACGTTCTCACAAGCTCAAACAAGCAGATAAGAACCAAAAATATGAAGACACAAACAGATCCTAGAACCCTAGAAGTAAATTATTAGGATTATAGTGGCTTATGCCTTAGAATGTGTGTGTAGAGGAAGATTGGCTGAAAAATGGGTCCTAGAAGAAGCAGTCTATGGATGGTTTCGGGTTTTGTTATGGTGCTCAAGAAATCTGTGTTAGCTTCCGTACAGGCCTGGTGCTAAGGAGCAAGCTCCCCTCACTTCACGATTCCAGTGGTTAGCTGGTTTCGCTTAGCCAAAATATACTTCCACTAGAGTTTATCCTCCGCCAGAGAACGGAGTGGGCTTCCCTCTTGGTGATGAAATCCAAGTAGGGTCACCGGGACGGGTAAGGTATCCGCTGGGTGATGAAATCCCAGTCGGGCCTTGTCTCAGGTAAGTTTTATGTTTGTTTTGTGCAGGTGGTTTGGTCGTGTAACATCAAGTGATCTAGATTAATTCAATATGCGGTTTAATTACTATGTGTGGTCTAAAAGATGCAGGCAAACAAAAATGAATGCAAAGTGTTTTAATGTCCAAGTCGAAATGTTTGTTCGTATGAAGACGAATGGAGAAAGAGTCGAAGAATATGAGTTTTAGCTAGTCTAGAAATGCAAGAAAGAAAGAAGTGTTCGTTTTAGTTCTGCTTATGATGTTGTTTAAGAAGAGATGAAAGGAGGCGAAAAGGAAGAAACCTAATGCACCTAAATGAACGAAAGAAAGAAAGAACCCAAGGAGGACCTAGGGTCCCACCGGGCGTGCCAGAATGTTTCTAATGCAAAATTGCTTTCTACATTCAAAGAAGAAATAAGAAACTGAAAGATGGTTAAGGCTAGAAGTACCTGATATAGTCGTGCGCACCGAAATCAGACGTTGAAAGATTCTCCTCTTTTGCTGTGGAGGAATGACACTTGCGAAGAAAAGGCTAAACATGAAAAAACGTTAATAAGAGATATGGTGGGCTGTCAGGCGAACGCCCGATCCCGGAAGTACGAAGACTCCCTAGAAGGATATCAACCCACAGATAAAAAAAAGCATAATATTGGACAAAAGTAGATGATAATGACAGAAATAAATGACAAAAAATAAAAGGCGTACCTGATATGCGGCACTGTTCTGCACAGTCGCCGGCGTCGGTCTCTGTGGTGCCGGCGTCGGTTAAGGAAGGTGCCGACGTCGGTTAATGTGCCGTCGTCGGTCGGGGCAGTGACCGGCGTCGGTAGGGGCAGGTTCTGGGAAAAGGTTCGGGACAGGTTCTGAGAGAGTCGGGACAGGTTCAGGGAGAGTCTGGGGGGTTTGAACAGAGTCGGGATAGGTTTGAACAGTCGGGACAGGGTCTGATATGGTCAGGGTAGGGTTTGATAAGGACAGGGATGAGGTTTAGACAGAGTCGAGACAGGTTTTGATAAGGACAGGGACGAGGTTGGGACGAGGTCGGAACAGAGGCCGGGGGTTTGAGGACAGAGGCAGGGATAACAGAACATAAATAATAACTAAGAAAAGAAAATGAAAATAAACAGAATAAAGACTTACCTGGTAGAAGACCCGATGAAAGCCATGGTGTGCAGATTAGTTGATGTCGTAGTGTCGATGATTGCTCGGAGTTCGCAGGTTCGTGGAGGAATTCGCAGGTTGGTTGCTCAGCGTTCAGTTGATCAGCGTTCGAGGATCCGGTTTGAATGGCTGGTGGAGGTTGATGAAGGAGGAGGACGGGGACGGTTCCAGAAACGGTTCGTCAACCGTTTCGGGAAACCGAATGCTAACTGATAACGGACAAGGGGAAGGTGACCGACGTCGGTAGGATTGCCGACGTCGGCCGATAGGTGACCGACGTCGGCGACATCGGTCGGGTAAAGACCGACGTCGGCAGATGCATAATGGGGATAGAGTCTACCTTTTGCTCTGTGCTCCTCTTTACATGCTACCAGGGTCAATGCTGGTGAAACAAGTGATCGGCAAGGGTTCAATAGGCGAAGAAGAAAGAAGACGAGGAATGACCAGGGGAGTCGACACGATTTCGGTGTCTACAACTGCAATAGGCATTGTTTTAAGCCAAGATGGGAAGCCTATAGCATACTTTAGTAAGAAATTAAGTGATGCTAAGAAGAAGTATTTAGCCTATGATCAAGAATTCTATGCTCTTATATAGTCTTTGAAGAAATGGAGGCATTATGTTTTTCCTAAAGAATTTGTTTTGTTCACTGACAATTATGATTTACAGTTCATTAGCAATCAGAATAAGTTGAATCAAAATCATGTCAAATGGATTGAATTTTTACAAAGCTTCAAATTCATTATTAAGCACAAGAAAGGACAATCTAACAAAGTTGCAGATGCTCTAAGTAGGAGAAATCTGATCATGCAGGAGTCTCAAGTAAGTATTTTGGGATTTGAAGATTTGAAGGAGCTATATAAGGAAGATCCAGACTTCAAGGAACCATATGAAGCTTGCATGAATCTAGTGGGGGTTGATAGAAGTCCTTGGATAGATTTCATGGTCCAAGAGGGTCTGTTGTTTAGAGGTAGCTAGCTTTGCATTCCCAAGAGTTCCATGAGAGATAATTTGTTGAAGGAAAAGCATAATGGCAGCTTATCAGGACATTTTGGGCAGAATAAGACATTAGCACAGTTGAGTGCTCATTACTATTGGCCAGGTATGGGTATTGATGTCAAGAAATTTGTTGAAAGATGTAAAACATGCCAATATGCCAAGGGAAGTAGTCAAAATGCAGGTTTATACTAGCCACTACCCATTCCAAATAGGCCTTGGGATTCAATAAGCATGGATTTTGTACTTGGTTTGCCAAGAACTCAAAAAGGTCATGACTCCATATTTGTTGTGGTAGATATGTTTTCAAAGATGGATCATTTTATTTTGTGTTCAAAAACAAGTGATGCTACTCACATAGCTAATCTATTCTTTCAAGATGTTGTTAGATTGCATGGATTGCCTAGAAGCATTATTTCTGACAGGGACACCAAATTTGTTGGACACTTTTGGAGAACCTTATGGAAGAAATTGGGAACACAATTGAGTTTCAGTTCAGTCGATCATCCCCAAACTGATGGCCAAATAGAGGTTGTCAATAAGAGCTTGGGCAACATCCTGAGAAGCTTGGTAAGTATGCATCCAAAATAATGGGATCTTGCACTTGCACAAGCTAAATTTGCCTATAATGATTCTCCTAATAGAAATACAGGATTGAGTCCATTTCAAATTATTTATGGAATGCATCCAAGAGGTGTGTATGAGTTAAGAAATCTAAGTAGCATGGAGACAAGGAGTGTTGATGCAGAAGAATTTGCCAATGCCATGCAAAATTTGCATGAACAGGTAAAGAAGAAGCTTGAAGAAAACACCATCAAGTACAAGCTAAGGGAGATCAAAAGAAAAGAGAGGTTAGTTTTAGTATTGGAGACTTTGTTCTTGCTCATCTCAAAAAAGAGAGGTTCCCAAAAAGGGAATACAACAAGGTAAAGGTAAAGAAAATAGGACCATGCAAGGTAATAAGAAAGTTTTCAAATAATGCATATGAAATAGAATTGCCAAAAGGAATTGGAATTTCTCCAATCTTTAATGTTGCAGATCTATATCCATACAAAGATGAAGGACAACTAGCCAAAGAAACTGAAATAGGGGTAGATGAAGTTATCCAATGGGAGCAACAACTACCAAAGGAAGTGCCAAAGGAGATTGAGAGCATTTTAGACAAAAAAAATGGTTAAAAAGACAAGGGGCAAAGAATATTTCCAGTATCTAACTAAGTGGAAGAATCTACTAGCTGAAGATGCAACATGGTTGACTGCAAATGACATCCTTAAGCTGGGCACAAGCGTAGAAGAACTGCTGAAGAAAAACAACAAGTGAAGAATACTTCTTTTGCTCCTTGGAAGAATGATGCAGGAGCATCATTATGCTTGGAATTTATTTGACATGTTAGTTTCCTGCCATTTCTTTATTTTCAAAGTTTTCAAATTTATCTATTTTCAAATAAAACAAAACCAATATCTTACCTCTATGGATTTTAAGTCTGTTGGGTGAGATATCTAGTGAATTGATTCTTCTTATGTTAGAAGAATCATTTTCATTTCATTTTTTTGGAGGCTGTTTTTGTTTAGCCTAATATAGGATCGAATATCTAAGAGGTAACAATATTATTTTTTATGAAGATTTCAGTTGAAAATAGGGGGGCGAGGTATATTGGGGTAAGACAGGGTGTGAGTGAGATCGGTAGGGACAGACAACACCATATGTATGTTTTGTTTTTGTTATATTAATATAATATAGTGTATTGCAGTGTATTATTTGCTACATTAATTTTCCTGCATTTATGTCCACCATCCATATTAGTATCAGGCGAGTTATGATTTTGTGCAAATATAAAATGGGAGCCTGATAAGCGAACATATGTTTGAGAAGAGAGTCTATATTGTCACCAGCATAAAAGATTGGAGACTAATCAATGTACCTACTGCTGATCCGTAGATCTTACTGGTCGCATATTACTGCTGGGCGTAGTTTCCTGCTCGTCACATATTATAGCTGGGCCGTTTAAATGTTTGAATAATAATAGAGATAGGGGATGGCACTGATTCCATATCACTGCTGGGTTGTTTTAAAATTTGGGTTATATTGGAGTTTGGCACTTATTCTAAATTAGAAGAGTTGTCTAGCTAAAACACAATTAGAAACTTCACATAGGAGGACCGCCTAACTATCATTTTGGTGAGAGAGAGCAAACTGCTCTATTGCTGACTAGAGTTACTATTGTAAAAACAAATCTAGCTGACATTTTCTTATGTTTGAAATTCATATACAATTTAGTCCTATTTAAAAGAGATGTCTATACACCAGTTGGTGTAATATTTTGTCAAAAAATATATTTTAGTCCTTCTATCAAGATGTCTGTATTCCATGCCTTGGAGTTTTGGGGTCTGGCTCCATGAGAAACCACAAAATGTTGTTATATATTTGAGTTTAGCTCTATTGGATGTATGTTAGATAGATATGTTGGTTCATCATATCCTCATCCTTAGCATGTTCTATTTTATCAGGAAATTTTTCTAACATATGATTAAGGTGATTCACTGAGGAGAGAATAATAAGAGATTAATCGCATCACATTTTATATGATGATCATGTCAATGATAACAACTAGAAACCACTATCAATAGATAACTAGCTCACCATCATGGAAATCAACCTATTTTTACTCCACATAACTAGATGAGTCATTATTGAGCCCTAAATTTGATGACGTGATGAGATAGGGTTAAGAATATAGAAATAGTTCAATCACAAGGGTGATAAATAAATATATAACAAGATAATCAATTGAAAACTCATATAAATGAATATTCTAAATTATAATATTGAGATGTGCTAAATATAGAAATTATTGATTTTGAAAGATGTTTAATTGATTGAAATACTAAAGAGAAATAATACTTAGCTAGGTTTAACTATGCACAAATAGATCATGACTGGAAATAAGTGGAAAGTATGGAGGATCATTATTTTGTATTAATCAACAAATACTATAAATTATACTTACATAACCACATACACTAATTTTGATTTTGGACACTACCATTAATGTTTAGTGTCTAAATGTGACATAGGCGTCTAGCACAAAATAATGATTAGATCTTAATGCAACCAATCTCATTGTTTTGATTTTTTTGTCACTTTTTCTACTGATATATTCAGGTCTAGAATACATGTTATCACTCTTTGTCATTGATCAAACTCTATCTCTTCACCTTTATTCACCCTTATAATTAATTTGTTAAAAATAGGCTAGTGGGCTCACAATGTCAAGCTGACCCCAAAGACCCATCTGTTAATGGGCACTGCCTACATATCCAATACTCTAAGGAGGGCCTCAAAATTATGTATTTATTCACTATATGTGGGAATGTGTGTGCACAAGGGTGTGATATACTATATGAAGATGCATTTAATGATCTATCTTGTAATTTGACAAATATCACTCATGGGTTTTTATTTGAATGATTTATACCTATAATATGACTACTTCTATGCTTGATATGAAAATAAGGTAGAATTACTTGGTTGTGTAGTTGATTGATTGAGCTTTATGAGGTCTTTGCTTAGTATTTTCTAGATGGACAATGAGAAATATTATACTCATATTAATAACGCACCTTTTGAAAATATGTTATGGTAGGGTTCAATAAGACAAATATGATTACCCATAGGTTTCAAAACATTTACAATTTTGATGAATTTTGTCAACTAGAAACTAGATATAGATCTTGAAACTACCATCAATGATAGTGTCCCTCGATGGTTGTTAGTGTCTAGAGGGTTAGAAAATAGGTATGGATTTGAAACTAACAATGAATAATGTTTATCAAATTTTAATATTTTTATGTAGTGTAGGAGACTTAGGCCATTAGAATGATATGGATCAGACTAAGAGATACACATTTAAGCATAATAAGATGATGAATGCGAGCCTTTGAATAGTAGGGATGAATAAAATTGAAGGGTTGAGACCTAATTTATATTTTTCAAATGTATAAGACTAAGATGCTATAAATATTAAGTTTTAGTATCTACATTTTTGCCACTTTTAATCTAGTAATGCATAAAGATAAAATTACTAGTTTAATTAAAATAATTGTGTATTTGGGTGTGTACAACACACCTTTCCTTATGCTTGAGCCCACTTTGAATGATTTACTGGTGTATGCCATGTAACCAAGAGCATGTTACAATATAAATCAATTCATATAATCTAATGTTTGAAATAACTTAAATGCTTGAAAATAAAGAGAGAAAGGAAGGAGTACACCTATGTGTTGATGTAACCATGTTGCCTCTTGATGCTTTGACTTGGTAAAGATGCTTCCTTATGAAGAATTGGAGCTGGAAGAGATTCAAATTTGAACCTTGGAGAATTAAATAGGGAGATTGGAATGTATTATGCCCCTAATCTAGTGCAAGAATGACTTATGACATGGCCTTTGAGATCATTATATATCAATCACAGAATTTAAGTGTGAATATATATAATCTAGTGAGGGTGAGTGATTTAATCAACTTCATCCTATAAATTTGGTGATATTGGATGATTTTATCACTCCAACCTATAAATATAGTAAGGTTGAAGGATTTAATCACGTTAACCTATAAATTGGAAATAATTGCTACAACAAAAAAAAGTTTGATAATAATACATCCTGGTGTAATCGATGTGTCCTGGGGAATAGTATAATTGGTAAATTTGAACTTTTTTTTATGTAATAGCATGGAATGTGCACCTCTAATATATATCATTTAGATTATATGTGTCATAAATTCAAAAAACTCTATTTCAAATCTATTTTATATCTGTGCAATGTATAGGATTTCGACCCAAGTGTATATAATCATGAAATTGAACCAAAGATTGTGCAAGTGTGGAACTCATGTCTTTGTGAATGCCCCTAATGAAATCTAGAGATACTGAGAACTAAAAAAGTGTGGATGTCTGGAGGTCATATTTTTATAACAATCCCCCATTGAAATTTGGAAAATGTGAAAAATGTGGAGGTCATGCTTCTATGATATGCCCCCCTTTTGAGGTGAGGGAGATAGAAACTTGTATGTATCTTAACTCAAAAGGAAAAGGTCTTTGTATAATTTATGTGTGAATCATGTGGCATATAAGGATAACATGTCAAATTAGATATATCAATTAATCTTGAAGTATGTGATAACATCAAGTCTTAAGATGCATGATATAAATCATGGAAATGTCTAGAGAATAAAAATACAATTTCAAAAAACAATCAAACACACACACACAAGATCACTCAATGCAATGCAAAAGGATGGTCCAAGGATACCTCATACATGGGGCATGTTCAAATGTCACAAAATTGAAAATTATAACCTATTTAAATTCCCAATCTACATACAATGACACGTAGGCCAATAAGCAAGGAACATATTCCAATGTTCCACAAGCAAGATAATAGAAAGCAATGTGATACACTAAAGGACAAAAAAATAGATCAAGCATAAGCAACTAGTATAAGCATATCATACAAGTCCCTGCATATATGTGTTAACAAAATATTATGTAACATAGCATATTAAATACACTGTGAAAAATATGAGCATGGATATAGACATGTGTAAGTGTTAGTATGTAAGCTCAAACAAGATAATATAGAAGCGATCATAAGAGATATGTAACATGTCTCAATTGTAATCAAAGAAGTAGATACGCCCAATGATATGGCATGGTTAGAGGAAAGGTCCAACATCTGTAAATACTTATATCATTTTTTTGGGCATGTTTGTATCACGCTTAAAAGATACATGAAACATATGTGTGTATATAAGGAAATGGTATGCTATATACTAACACAAATCCAACAACATATATGTTAATGAACTAATAAACATAGAAATGCTGAATATTTTTATATTTTTTTAAATATTCCATTTTTTTAATTTTTGTTAATTTTTTATATTTTTAGAATATTTGAAAAGAGAATGCTAGCCTATGATCCCATCCATGGAATGCTCATATGTTTCTCCAAACTTTGAATATGATACATCAAATTGGTAATTCTACAAAGGAGTATGTGTAGGTGTCATTTTTGGATCTATATGATTTATGGTATTATGTGTATATATAGTCAGACTTTATGGTCATGAATAAATAATAGGAGTAGGAGTTCATGAAATCCATCATTTATTGTTATGTGGTTTCTTTTAAGTATCTGGAATTGGAGTATGTTTAGTTAATCTAGGTGACTAAGTATGTTGTGTAGGAGTAGATAAGGATTCTATAAAATCCATTGTATATCTTTAATGCAGAGGCCTCTCAAGTATGGGCCACTTATGAAAGGATATTTTTTATTGCCTAGTAGGTTTCATAATTAATTGTCTTGGAATAAATTTCTCTTGTTCAAGTGAATGTTCATATGGAATTACATAAGTTGTGACTACCTTGGTTATATGATTGTATTGAATACATTCATTTATTATGGAAGGTACTACACATAGTTTATGTATCTAACGACATCCCAATAACATATCAAAGACACATGTATATGGTATAAGTGAAAAGGTTATGACATGTTTTGGACCAAATAGTAAAGGTAAATCAATCTCACTAATAACATGTTGTGATGTCCCATTGAATGCTCTAATGGTTTTGATCAAAGGGTGTAAATCATAACATGTATATCTTGAATGTGTAAGTAATTTCATGGTACATACTTTCTCACTAGCACCATCATCGATCATAACATTATGAATAGGTTGATGGTAAAAGTATGTTCAAATAAATAATGAATGAAGATATGAGTCATCATCCACTATTTCACTGTCATCAAATGTAATAGAATGTCTCTAAACCATAAGAGGTATTGTGTGTGTGTATAAGTGCCAATATTTCCAACTAATAGGTGCCCATAATGTGATGGAGGATTTTTTGCATTATATGCCATTTTTACTTCCAGATATTTCTTAGAATGATCTTGCAAAGCATTTTTAGATATCTTTTTTATTTTGGTAATCACTAGGTTGTGAACCTGAATTCTATGAAGGATCATCAAAGGTAATATTTTGGTCATCAATAACATCTGAAATCTTATGCTTCAAGATATAACATATGTTTGTAGAATTTTTGAGGCCTTGGTGATAGCACAATTTGCATTAGCATTATATCCTTTGGGTGGAGGTTGACTCATATCAACCTCTATGGGAAGAGGGAAAGATATGAGATGATACTCCACAAGCTTCTGAAGTAAAGAAGCTAGAGACTTAGGTAATCATGTAAATTATATCTTAGGTACATTAGATAAGATGAGTTACTTAATTTGTTATGACACTATGTTAACTGTTGTGGTCATTTTCTTTTTAGGTTCTATAGGTTTCACCTTGTATCTTGGTTTCATATGAAACTTTGTATTAGATGTATTTGGTGTGTTACTGCATACTTAAGTTTTTTCAATAAAATAAGTTTCATTTCATGATATTGAATAAGATGGCATAAGTCATCAAAAGATTCAAACATTTTGAAAACAATGGACTCATATAATAGGGCAAATAAATTTTTTGTGAAGATGTCTTGAAGTTCTTTATCGACCATTAAATTTGTTATTTCAGCCAACATCATTTTATATCTCAAAACATATTCATTTATAGGTTCATTGGTTGTTTGTTTATCTTTAAAAATTTGAGCATATGACATCTTTTCAATGATGTTGATAAATATGTGTTAGAAATTGATCCGCTAGAGGTTTGAATGCTCTCACTGATTAGATTCGTAATTCATAGAACCATCATAAAATATAATATTTTATGCTCATTGAAAATAATTAGGTAAAATTTTATCACTGGAGACATAATCAAGGCATGCCACATATAAATATCAGAGATGTTGTTCATGATCACCTTTGCCATCATAAAATGTGAATTTGGGTTCAATAAAACTAATTGGCAAAGGGTGTAAAGATATTTTAAGTGCAAGAGGAATATGTAATACATCTTGTGAATCAATAACATAAGGTGATTTCATATAATTTTGCTCAATATTGGTAGCCTTAACTTGTAAATTTTTTGAAGTTTGTACAAGATTTTGCACATTTTGATTACTAAGGTTTGTTTGAGAAGTGACCAAAGAGGATGCAAACATGGTTTGAGTTGATACGGGCATTAAAAATGGTAATTGGGTTGAAGTGCTAATGGTTCCCATGGAGGATGAAATGATGGCAGGATTTGTTTTAGGGAATAGTGGTGTAAACACATAACCTATTCCCACACTAAATGTAGGAATCAATGATGTGTTCAAAGGAGCATTTATTGGTATGGAATCAGTTTTAGTACCACCTAAAGATTCACCATCAGTAGGATGCCTTAGCCTTAGCATGCTTATTGATCTCATCACTTGTAACATATAAAAAGGTATCCATTAAGGCCTTGTTATTATTGAGATGATTGACTACTAATTCTGTGTCTTCCCTTTGAAAATAATTGTTTTGATTAACATTTTTCATTTCTTATAAATAAAAAATTTAGAATTTGAAACAAGAATTTTATAACAATAAAAAATAAAAAAATAAAAAACCTTAGGTTAGTCTAAGGTTTGAAGACCCAAGTTTGGGTTCACTAAATGTTTAACCCTAAATCTGATCATGTGGTGAGATAAGATTAAGAATATATAAATATTTTAATCATAAGTCTAATAAACTAATCTATAATAGGTTAATTAATTATAAACTCAGATAAATGAATATTTTAAATTATAATACTGAGATATACTAATATAAAAAGTACTAAATTTGAAAGATGTTCAATTGATTATAACACTAAAGAGAAATGATACTTAACTAAGTTTTAAATTGCATAAATAGATCTAGACTAGAAATAGGTGTAAATAATGCAAGATCTATATCTTGAATCAATCATAAGTTTCTATAAATTATACTTTTGTAATCACAAACATAACCATTAGATCTGGACACTACCATCGATGCTAGTGTCTAACTATGATGCATGTGTCTAGTAAAAATAATAATTAGATCTCATTGTGACCAATTTTATTATTTTGGGTTTTTTGTCACCTTTTTACTGATTTTTTTCAGAATTGGAATACATGTTTTGTTCTTTACCAATTAATCAAACCCTAACTCTTCACCCTTAGAATAAGTTTGTTAAAAATGGGTTAGTGGGTTCATAATGTCAATCTAACCCCAAAGACTCCTCTATCAATGGGAGATACCTACATAGCCAAAACTCCAAAGAGGGACTCAAATTTGTGTAGTTCTCCCCTATATGTGGGAATGTTTGTGCAGAAAGGTGAAATATACTATTTGAAGATGCATGTAGTGATCTAGCTTATAATTTGATAAATATCACTCATGGATTGATCTTTGAATGATTTAGACATGTAATATGATTACTCATATGCTTGATATGAAAATATGGATGAATAGGGTAGAATTGCTTAGTTGTGCAATTGATTGATTGAGCTTTAATAGGTATTTGTTGGATATTTTTTAGATGAACAATGAGAATGTTTATACTTGTATTTATACCACATCTTTTGAAAATATCTCATGGTAGGGTTCAATAAGATGAATAAGTTGACCCATGAGTTTTGAAACATTTTTAATTTAGATGAATTTTGGCAACTAGACACTAGTTAAGGATCTAGACACTATTGTAAGTGGTAGTGTTTTTTTGTGGTCAGTAGTGTCTAGAAGGCTATAAAATAAGTACATATCTAAAATTAAAAATGAATGATGTGTATCAAGGTTTAAGTTTATGTGCAGTGCAGGAGATCTGGGTCATTAGAATGATATGGATCAGATTAAGAGATAAACATTTAAATAAAGTGAGATGGAAAATATGAGCCTTTAGACAACAAGGAGGTCTAAAACTAAAGGGTAGAGCCCTGATTAATATTTGTCAAATGTACAAGACTGAGATGCTATAAATATTTATTTTTAGTATCTATAGTCATACATCCTTTAGAACTTGACGAAGAATAATAAAATCAAAGTTGAAGGAGTTGGAATAGTTTATAAGGTCACTCCTCCAACTAACAGGGCATAGTGGTTAAGAAGATTCAAAACAATATAGATTTAATAGAAAATCTCAACAAAGAAATAATGAATTGGTGGCAGTGGAGGTGGAGATAATGGGAATCATTTAACGTAATAACATCTTAAATCTTTTGTATTGCATTTCTTGTGAAGAGTCTAATTTCAAGCTATTAGTGTATGAGTACATGCCCAATGGGAGCTTGTTCAAATGACTTCATAATGGCGAAGGACTAGAAATGGTGTTGCAGTGCCTAGTATGTTATAACATTGCTCTCAACATAGCTTGCGGTTTGAGCTATATGCATCACGATTGCTCCCCTCTAATGTTATACATATACATAAAATTATGAAAAATGTCATTAGATGTTGTTTTTTAGGCTAAACTTTTAGATTTTGGGTTATCTATAGTAGTTAACAACTTGGGTGATAAGTATTGTGTGTCTGGGTATGTAGGGTCTTGTGGAATATAACCTCAAGTAAGATTTTCTCCCCATGTAGTTATTACATCCTAATTACATTGTCATTTTATATTTTAGGACATCTTAACCAAAAATTGTGACCATGCTCAGTCAACACTTGAAGATAATTTTCCATTGGATTTACTCTATTTGCTAACAACTTCACAATCTTCATCTTTGACACCGATATCACCACTTGCATACATTATACACAGCCACCGCTCTCTATTATCTAAAACTATTAATGGAGAAGATAAAAGTATTGTTGCTTAACCTTTCATTAATAAAAAACTTAGATGGGATCAACATTCATATTGATTTACACTCCCTTGCTTTACAAAACTTCGCTTTATTAAACACTCTCTCGCTCTACAAAACCTCATTTTATGAAAATAAAATATTACACCCCTTCTATTAATTTTATTTCAACATGGCTCTACATTCGGTGTGTGGCTCAAATCATCTCTTTGACATCCCAACATCTATCTCATAGCTTCCATTCATCCATGTTGCCAATATGCTGACACCTATTACAATTACAAGGTGTAATATTTATAAGGTGAGTTGCATGGTGATTGTGAGGGGAAATGACAATGTAATTTAGGAGATATCGTACACTATGGGGGCATATAACAATATAATAATATATGTAATATAATAACACATTATAATATTAGCTTTGACAAACATGTTATTAGTTGGAAGACAAACATATTTCTCTACAGTAACATATGGATAACACTCATCCTAAAGTCTTTCCATTTGTCAATGCTACTAATATATTGACACCTAAAGTAATTACATCAGGGCTGTGAACATACATAAATGTCATACTCAGACCCTTGGAAGAAAATGTGGCCACAATTAAAAATTTTCTCCATAAGCATCTCATTTTTCCCAGTTGGAAAAAGCCATAAAATTTAAGAGAGCACTAGTAAGGGAAAATATGTTTTAGAAGGTTTATTAAAATTAATATCAAATTATTATGACCTAAGAACTCATGCTAAATGCTAAGATAGGGTCAACGGTGATGGGTTTAGTGTGATGTATGATTTCTGATTTTTACTTGTTTTCTTTGCAAAACTATGCTTTACCAAAATAGAAAATTATATATATATATATATAAAATTTGATAGTTTAATGTATAAAATATATTTTAAGAGTGCCATGTTATAGTTGTTTATACATATATCTACATGAGCTTCTTCATTGTGAAATAAAACATCTCATCTTCAAATAGATCATTATTGTATGAAGGAACACACAATCTCATTTTCCACCACCACTTTCACTAGAAATATTAGATTATTATTGTTTGAAATCGCTCTTCACAGATGATATAGAGTAAACACCCATGATTTTCGACTGAGGTACAACTACCGATTTACATTATTTCAATATACAAAACCCCATTTTACCAAAAGTGAAAATTATGCCATTCCTTCTAGCATAACTTACACCTTTGGGGCATCTGTTATATATATATATATATATATATATATATATATATATATATATATATATATATATATATATATATATATAGTTTAATGTATAAAATATATTTTAAGAGTGCCATGTTATAGTTGTTTATACATATATCTACATGAGCTTCTTCATTGTGAAATAAAACATCTCCTCTTCAAATAGATCATTATTGTATGAAGGAACACACAATCTCATTTTCCACCACCATTTTCACTAGAAATATTAGATTATTATTGTTTGAAATCGCTCTCCACAAATGATATAGAGTAAACATCCATGATTTTCGACTGAGGTACAACTACCGATTTACATTATTTCAATATACAAAACCCCATTTTACCAAAAGTGAAAATTATGCCATTCCTTCTAGCATAACTTACACCTTTGGGGCATCTGTTAATTATACAAACAAGAGTGGATCATGATACAAACAATTTAAAATCTCAAAAAAAATAAAAAATAAAAAAATAAAAAAATTACCTAAACGTTAATTCACAAATAGTGAGCATGTTCTTGATAAAATATCTTCACATGAAAAAAGCTTTTCTATAATTAATATAGTTGTTGTGATTGCTAATGTTACACTTCAGATTCAGAGTCAAATATATAAAGTTTGGTTTGAGCTCCACCATATGTAGATCCTTATAAACCATTGAAAGAATGCTCCTTATGCAATCAGTCGTGAGCCCCCTATCCGCCACCATTCCCTCTGAGGTCGTGAGCATAGAGGATGGCATCACCAATCTCACAGTTGATGGTACAAAATGGAAGCAATGATGAACACTTCCTCTGCTTAAAACCTTAATTCTGCATGGCGAATAGATTATGTTTGCAGGAGATTTGTCTTACTCGACTGGCCTGAGATACTCGCCATCTGTTCCTGCACCTTCGAGAAAAAAATGCCCGACGATGGTCGTGCAGCATATTTCTATTTTGCCAAGATGATGCCCTAATCTCCACCGTCGAATGGACTTAAATTTAAAAAAAAACTTGAAAATTACTTTTGGGAAAGAGGAAAATGTAGAATCATACGGGTGTTACAGGGGTTGGAATTGTAAACCCGCAGAGGAGAACGCTACAGTAAGTACAGTCCGAGAGAAGGGATAAAATTACAAGTTTGAAAGAGAAAGCTGAAGACACAACACTCTATGAGGTTTATGGTCCGAGGGATGGGGTAAGCTTCCCTTGCAGCGCACAGGATTGGTACAGTGTACAATTGTCATGCGCCACTCTAGTGACGACAAAGGAGCTGCGAATTTTTATCAGACACTGTCAGTTACTGGGCCTCAAATCGAAAGCCAATCTTTGACTGATCTTTGGATCTTCTCAGAAATCAAAGTCAACATGTCAAAAATCGATCGACGGCTACCATGGTAAGTATGGTCTTGCTTGTGGTCTGATAGCAGTTGGTCTCATGTTGTTAAAAACGCTGGAGGTTAGATAAAAATTGTTCATATTAATAAATGATAAAAAGAAATTATTATTTTTAATTATATGTTTATATTTGTTTTTCTTTATTTTATAAATCTTTTTAGTTTTAAATCACTTAATTCAGTTATCAATTTTTTTATCTGTCTTTGCAGAAATATTATATAATATTTATTATAATTTTTATATCCATTGAAAATTTATTATTATATAATTTATATAAATATTAGATTATATAATATATATTTTAATATTATGTACTCAGTTTTATAATATATATTAATGATGAAAATGTTGAAGCTATAAAATACGTTGTATGTAACAATAGTTATAAATATCTCTCTTTTTATTGTATATAACAATAATTATAAAACTAGAGTTCTAATGAATGGTGTGGAAGAGGTAATTGTGCCAATCCTTTTTCCTTTGATTTTCGAAGATTTACATATTTACTTTCTTTCATTTTTACAAAGCGTTCAAAGGGAAATGCATAAGTGATGTACATGTCATTGATTAAACATACTCTTGTTGAGCAGTAAATGTTAAGCCTTGGCGTTCAATGTCTCCAATGTCAATTGTTATTTTATTAAGTGATCAAAAACATTATAAGAATACATGAGATTCGAGGTTTGTGTTTCCATATGTTGTTAAGCCTAATTTAATTGCTCCAGATGTTAATATATTTGCAACATGGATAATGTAAGCAACAAGATATAACTTGGTACTTCAAAGTCTTGTCCCCACATAAACATCATTCTAATGTGGATTCGAGCTACTTATCAGACGTGGAGCCCTGTCGTAGTCAAATTAGCACTCATGATATCCTCATCTCCTCAATAATATAAAATAACCAATTAAATATGTTTCCACCTTGCAAGCTATATACCCCTTTACAATGTGTGCAAGTCATGTAAATCCAACAACAATGTTAAATCTAGGTCTAGTGTATCATATGGGCTCTGTGGTGCATGATAACACATGACATACCATGTCATTGCCTTTCACCATCACCACCCAACTCACTTTGAAATATTTCACCACATGCATGTTCTGTATTGCCTAGCCCTTCCCCACCACTTTGTCATTGCTCAAACTCTGAACGTGGAACAAAATGTATCCTCCCTACATGACTCATTGCATCATCATATAAAGCAATATACAATCTCATTCTATACCATCACCTCCACTAGAAATATATGATTATTTTGACTTACCATTGTGTGCACAAAATGTGGGATGAGGTCAATAGTCATGAATTTCAAGTAAAGTATTATTATTAATTTACACTCATTCACTTTACAAAACCATACTTTACCAAAACAAGAAATTAAATCTTGTATGTTATATATAAAATTAATATTATAATATAACATTAATATATAATATTTTATAATAATATTTATATACTATATAATAATAAGTATAATAATATATATAATTTTAAGATATATAATAAAAATATAAAATATTTAATAATAATAATAAAATGTTATTTTATTATATATTAATATCATTAATATAATATAATATATTGAAATATTGATATACTATATAATATATTTATAATATACAATAATAAATAAATAAAACTCTAAAATTAAACAATAAATAAATACAACTAATTTTGTCCTTAATATGCATATTGAATGGGTATGCAGACCCATGGATATCTATGTAAATACATGTTGAAACTACATGATGCATTGTATAATACAATACATTACATACATTACTTGCTATTTTTCTCTTTTTAGTAACAAATGCCACCAAAATCACACAATTTTACTCTCAAAATGTTTGTTTTATTGACAACTAGTCACTGTAGATCTTTAGATCAGTTCACATTGTGATTATATTCTATTGCATTTTGAGCATTGTCAATTTCAGTACAGATTTGCACCTTTCAAACAAGGTCTTTAACGACATCTCTAGTTGCGATAAGGTACATGCTGCATTATCTAGTTCAGGAGAGTGGAAACATATTAATTGTGCATGTTGACATGTCAACCATATCGAATTCATGGTAAAATTAAGTCTACTCTTCATGTCTCCTTCCATGCTTAAATACGTGAGGCATTTTTCTCTATAGGGTTGTGTCATTTATCAAAGATATAGCATCCCATACAATTGCAGACGTTGGTAGACAAATATTACAACAAGAATATGGTGAACTCTATTGGAGGAAAACAGTGGCCCCTAACTTCTCTAAATCACATATCTCTTGTATGTAAATCTGTAAAGGAATTCATTTATTTCTATGAAAATGTGCTCAGCTTTCAACATACCTTGAGAATTATTTTCTTTGTCATTATTATTATTTCTCTGATATATTTGAAAACCAAGAATATTGGGGTAGTAAATCAATTACTGTGTTTTACAGGTTGTTCATTTGCTGCAATGTGAAAACCAAAGCAATTTGTCAAAGTAATTAAAAATTAATCCAATGGACAATTGAATATGCTTTAACAAACATAGTCACTTTTTAGACCCCAAAAAAAAGAGTTTTCATAAATAGAAAGTTAAACAAAGATTTTGGTTGCTTCTCTGGGAGACTTAGAAAGCGAACCAAGGTGTCACCCAATGTAGTAACCCTCCAAATAAGCCACTCTTCAAGTTGTTAAACCCTCTCAACAAACTCATTTTAATGTTGTTAAATCTCCTTATACTCTATGCCTGACATGAAGCAATGGACCAACCTACTAGCAAAAGAGGTTTTCAAAAACTATAAAAACATCAAAGCCTTAAAAACCAACAGTCCGCAAATAATAATTATAATATAAATAATATAATGTATCATATATTAATTTAAATGCATATTGAGCTGAAACATGTTCCCATCATTTTGTAGTGTATACCCATTTCTCTTTGAAAACACTTGGAAATGTAGGGTATCAATAGTTGCAAATGCAGAATGGGAAGTGCCTCTTTCATCCTTTGAACAAGGGCTTTTCAACAAAACACATTTTCCTGCATATTTTCTGATATCTTTGAGTTATTTTTGTAGAAATCATGCCATCAGGGAGTTGTTTATTTTTCCCTACTCATGATGATGACGTTATTCTGTCTCTAATAGCTATCGTATCATTTCTTATACATGTGAGCCTCAGGATTATTGTTGGGAGCTTTTTTTGGACAAAGAGTGTCTGCCAAATGTTGCCTCCTTTGCATAACTTGCTTGCTCCGGGAAGCTCCTTAACATCCTTTCATCTTGTGTTTCTTTTTTTTATTTTGTAATTTTTTTTAACATCTAATAGAAAATTTTCAAATGTAACGTGATTTATTTTGAAGTTTTTAATTTTAATGCCATTGTGTTTGGCGAATACTTGTGTTTAAATAGGTCTTATCTTGTTTTCGTCATTTATGATTATGAAATTAAGTATAGGGAGATTAAATTTTTGTTTCATGCTTTTGATGTTATTGTGATTTTTTCTACATATACAAAGTCTGATATTCGGTGAAGACTTGCCCTCTTACAAGGCAAGGGCTCCAAAGCATGGCGTTTACTACAAATCATACACTACATTACATAATGGAGAAATTGTGAGGGGCCAACATCATTACTTGTAAGGATATAAAAGCTACTCTGAATTCACCCTGTGGTGGCTTCAAGTGTTTTGGCCTCCGATTTAATTACTCTTATCTCCATTTAGATGAGATTTACAAAATCAAAATAAATCATCCATTTTACAAAATTATTATTTGAGAATTTATTTTTAAAAAGAAAGATACACATCTTAATATGTGATTCTAATATGTGATTAATATATTCATCATCGTTAACTACTTTGAGTTGTGACATTGCATATGTGATTAATATCTTCATCAATGTTAACAAGTTTGACATACGGGGTTTCATGTGCTTGGTCTAGTGGGATGATGACGCGCTGATCAATATTTTCAAAGCTAATATATCTCTTTTTGAAGCTTAAATCAATGTTATTATCATAACACCAAGGACGACCCAACAGGGTTGGGTAGTCATCAACCTCAACCAATTTGATAA
The DNA here is from genome assembly GCA_037957365.1 of Torreya grandis. NCBI lineage: Eukaryota > Viridiplantae > Streptophyta > Pinopsida > Cupressales > Taxaceae > Torreya > Torreya grandis. The sequence goes on along the minus strand of JARHVA010001446.1, from coordinate 2,674,410 downwards.
CTTCAAAGTTGGCTTTGAAAGGAACCTCGAGAATATACATAGTGGGATTTTTAAGAACTCTAATTGGCAGAGCATGGGTCTTGTTAGCCATGAACAATACATGGAGTGAAGGTTGCAAGGTCAGGCTAGGCATCTTTTGCCATGCATCCTTTGTGAGGACATTGACCTCAATGCCAGTATTGACTAGAATGCCCTGGATCACCCATCCATCGATGGCAATGCCCACCAATATTTCTTTGTCCTCTTGCAAGCTAGGAAGAACCGAAGTATCTTATCATCGAGCATGATTTAGTCGATGATCATTAGTCAGCCTTGGCATCTATTGCTTAAGCCAGTTACGTAACAAGGGTACAATATCATCATCCAATAGGCACTTTCAAAGCTCTTGGAAGTCATCCTGCACTACATCTTGAGGATTTGTGGCCTTTTACATATCAACGTGTTGAGCAATATCATGGTCTTTAAGGAATTGGATCTCACCTTGTAATTCCCTTACAAAATTCATAGTATCATGGAGCACTTCCTTTTTTTGCTGAGCATCAGGATACCTAGTTGCACGAGGCTCTTTGCATTGTGCCTTTTCAATAAGTGGAGTGGATGTAAACTGGGACTATCTACCACTATGCATTGTAATGTTAACTTATTGGGTTGTTGGATTGTTAAGGTACGATCACTAGTGTGGCTTCTCAATGCATATCATACCAACACCCTTCTCATTCCTATCTTTAATGATGTCTATGTACAAATCGGGACATTCTTCCAAGCGGTGCTCATTTTTATCAAAAACACATGTTGAATAAATTGGGTAGTCTTACTGGTAGTGATCCGATGAACCACATTTGTAGCACGTCTATGGTGGAAAACATCCACCTCCTTGTCCTCGACCTCAACCTCACCCATGATAACCACCCTACTCTTGATTATTTAAAATAGAAGCTTGATGCATACCATGCACACGTGCCTCATGAATATCACTGATGAGATGATAATCATTGGTGTCATGGGTATATGCATCACATATCTTATATTAAGTGGACTCTTTCAACTGTGCCCTATTTCAACAAAGGACAAGTTTAAACATCATGTTCATCTTGGTAAATCTCACATGACTGCTTCGATATAACGTGTATAGCTTCATGAGGACAATTGTTTTTGTTATGGCCCTCAGACTCATAATCAGTTCATCATAGGCCACTACAAGTGTCATAAGCATTACGTGTAGTCATGTTTTCTAATTGGGATGCCATTGCCATGATTTTAGCCTCTATAAAAGGGCTAATTCCTATATCAATGCTTTTAATGGCTTTGGCATGGAGGGCCACTTCTAAGGCCTTGCATGGGTTGGTAAAGTTTCTTTGAGATAATGCTCATCTAAAGGGGAGCAACAGACCTTCCATGAACCATTGAGCATGCTGAGTGACATTAATATCAAATGAAAGCTTAGACATGAGTGTCTTGAATCATGCATCATACTCACACACACTCTCAATTGGCTCTTATTTTATATCCTTTAGTGCAGTAATAATTTGTTGCTCAAACTCCAGAATATCAAATTCCTAGAGGAATTTTGCCTTAAGCTAGTCATAATCAACTATTGCTTGTTGAGGATCATATTTCCTATACCATTTATGTGTTCATTCCAAGACTGTGGTTACAAATTGTGTAACTTTCACTCAAAGGAGGTTATGTCGCATGCTCTCCAAATAAGTTCACACTTGCGAACATGTTCAATGGCATTCTCCACACTTTGATATTCTAAAAAATGAAGTGTCATTTCATAATACATGGTGGGTGGTTGAGGTGCTTATAATGGTGGATTCTGAGAACTTACAAGTCTTTTTGTTCTTTGGGGGGGGAAGTCCACCCCTTCCTCCTGCACTACCTTCTAATCCACTAGATGAACCACCACCTAATCCACCTAATTCAACTCTGATTATACACGTGGCAAATGAGATGCATTCATAGTGTCATGTACCTTCATAACTAATGAGACCCCTCTACTAACACTAGATGAAGCACCGCCACTGCTTGGTGTACCCCACCTTGCTATTTCTCTCATATCCTCAACATCTTTCACATATTTGGTCTTCACATAAACAAACTACCGCACGAGTACCACTGCATAGCTATGAAGTGCGATTAGGTTTTTGTCTCTTACACAAATACTTCCAAACATTTAGTCACACGATATTTTATAATTACTTTCAAAAACCACATTCTCTACGTTCTCATCATAAAGAGCCTTAAGACCATTAAGAGAGATAAATAGTATGAACAATTCAATTTGCTACCATTAGTAATTGCAATAGAATTAAAGGTTATCACTTGCTTCCTCAGACCATATACAATAAAAGCATATTTGAAACACTTTATGGTTGTATGATAGCGGAAAACTATACAAAAGACATATATGTTGTCCATAATCCTATACAAGAAATTGAAATCATTATTTTTCAATATGTATCATAGGAAGCCCAATTGAGGGGTGCCTAATTTATCAATATAAACACCAAATTTATACTACAAAACATGGGATATATAGAGGAGGTTTTTCATTGCACTGTATTATCATTTGAAGTTGATATCTAAGCAATTCATGTCACCCACACTAGAATTTTTTTTTTAAAATATTATATTAGGTTAAATCATGTATTTATCTATAATTTCATATATAAGATCTGACATTCTACCTAGCGTAAACTTGCTAATGACCCCACCAAAATCTACATTTAACCAAATAATTACCCTATCCTTTGTAATCTTCCAAATTTTACAGACATGCTTGTTAGGATATTCACAACTTTAACATCTGAAAAAAGAAGAACGAGATCTTACCGTGAGATATACACCTTTCTGTCCAATGTTTTGAGCATGAAAAAATTGTTATTTGAAAGACTTATGACTTGAAAAGTGTTCAAGAATGGTTACTGAGGTGGTTGTTTTATCACATCACATTGTTATAGATTTAGTGAGGTATATATTCCTCAAATATTCATGTTGTTATACAAGTTATAATCCTTGCAGGGGAGAGTGATTTAAAGCTAGAACTAGATGATATTCCAGTTCATAGCCTTATTCCACAACCTTTACATGTAACTTGTCTATACCCATCATGTCTATCTGAGGTTGATTTTTGAAGCATGAACAAACCCTATCATACATGTTAGAGGTTTTTAGTATCATTCTTCATAATTTTGATGTCAACATTTTTCAAAAAAGCTAATATTTATTTACTTCTCTCGATGTGAAATTTATCTTATAAGATAGTGTTCAAGTGTATCCCAATCATGATTTGCAATGGCTTTTTCAAGGGTGCATTTATGTGGAAGAATTTATGCATAAGCTTCTAGAGTTTGAACCTGAAATCTTAAAGCAAAGAGAAGACGCAAATTCATGTGAACTACACATTTAACCAAACAATTCCCCTGCATTATGCAAGCTTCCACATTTTCTATACATGGTTTTAAAGCTATTCACAACTTTAACATCTAGAAAAAAAATACATTTTCAATTATTGTTCAATAGATTTCAATACCCTATTTCAAAAAGCCAAGTTTTGCAGAAGATGAAAGGATGTTGACAAGATTCATAACCATCACAAGTTCATCAGACCTTATTTAAGGTCAGAATATTATTACTTGTGCATATAATAGTTGGCATTTTATGTATATCAATGAGGTGTATATGATTCAAATTTCATTTTAAATAAACATTGAATTAAATGGACTAGCTTCACTTTTATAGTATTATTTGTTTTGCTATTTTATTATCAAGTATGCATTATTGTATATGCACATGTTTATTAGACTTATTATTTTGTGTATTTGAATGTGCAGGATACAAGTATAACCAAAAGATGAAAGGAAAATTAGAAGTGCCTATAACCCATTCTACCACTATACACCCTCTTAATCTTAGCTACCTAATTTTCATCCAGAGTTATCATGGTGGACCTTAGAAAGGAATTAACTTTAGATGTTTGTGTCTTATCAATTCATTTGGTTATGGCTAATCTCTTTCTTTGAATTTGTTCTTATTTCTACTTGCATTCAATTGGATTTTCTATTGTCATTTAAGTTGCTATTCCATTTTTTAAATATAAGTTTTTAAATAGTTTATCAAAGATTTTATTTTACACTTTAATATGTAATAGTCATGTATTAACATCTTATATTTGTGAGAATGGTATTGGAAATGAAATGATTGGTTTTAATTCAATGAAATGGTTGGTTTTAATTTATCCTCAAGACTCAACAATAAATGAAACCATTGATTATTTCAGATCAAATACTCATCGATATATAAATTATTGTATTTGGACATATGTTTGTATTTATATTTTTTAGTTATAAAATACAATCAATATTTTTAATAGATTATATCAAATACAAAATAAAAAATTTAAACAGACCATCAAAAACACTAAAAGATTATAATAAAAGTATATATGTAATATTTAATGTTTCTTTCTTCCTATATAAACTATATTAATATTTGAAGAGGAATGTTACTATTACAATGATGCTTCACTAAAACTATTATTAATAAAATAACAATTTATAAAAGGTTACAATTAGTAGGTTTTTTGAAGAGCAATGTTGAATAAGTAATCTCTATTCAAAAAAATTATGACAAGTAAGGTCGATCGTCATATTTAATTATCATCCATGAGCTTGAAAATCCTAATGCCATACATTTAACAAACCCTAGACGAACATCTGGCTTGAAAGTTCTCATTCTATGATTTTAACCTTTGGAAGAAGAGATAATTGTCATTTTTGTAAATGTGTAAAGGGAGATTAAATTTATTTTTTGAATTTTTGGTATGTGCATAATTATTTATGCCTCTGTGTGTAACTAGATGGTTATAGACCAGTAATCATTTGGTTAATAAAGAGGCACAGAGTAATCAAGTGAAAGTTTTGTCAGGGATGAGATTTTACGCTTCCTACATTAAACAAAATATTATTTATTGAAGAAATCCAAAAATTTTCATTTGACCCTATTAAAGCTTGTTAATTTTCTCAAAGTGTTCAGTTTAAAACAATTTACCCACCTTTTACAAGTTTGTATTTGATAAATTTGACCATTTAAGCGTATGACTGAGATTAGGTGTAATATGATTATATAGCGAGGGTTTAGAAGAACTCTTTTTTTTCCTTCAAATTTAAGCATATGACTGGAATTAGGGGTAATATCATTATATAGTGAGGTATACAAGAATTTTATTTTCACTTCAAATCATAGATGTATTAAAGGAATTTTCTTCCTTTCACTTGTGCTTTACTAAACTGAAGTGCAAGGTACATTTACAATTGGTTAAGGGCTTCATAACCAATTGAAAGAATATTCTGAAAAGATTTGAACAACAAATATGAACAAAATAAATGATTTTTCTTTATTTTTTAAAAATATTAAAAGATGTAATAACAAAAATTTCAAGAGGTCTATATTGTTAGAATAATATATGTCAAATAGGGGTACATTGACAAATCTAGTGTCATTCTCACTTTTTTTGATGTAGGAGCATCTACAATAATTCAAATTCTAGTGTGAAAACTCAAATTTTGATTTTCCCTCCAAATTGTGAGATTTCAAAATTTCACCTTCAAGGTAAATGTAATTATCAAAAAGTGAAAGTAAAAAGGTGAAAAGTGGTTGTTAGATTGTTGAAGAAATAAAGGGGAAATGGTTGAAACTATTTTAAACCTTATGAAATTGTTAAAAATTTAAAACAACATATTGATTTTCCTTAAGCCCAAATTGGGCGTAGAAGTTAGGAGAGAGATTCTTAAAAAGACAAAAAAAAAAAAAAAGAATTCATGAAGGAGAGAGGATGAGGAGAGAAGGAGCAGTAAAGAATGTATGAAGGATCAAGCAAGGATTTGAAAGCCATGGACATTGATATTAAATTGTAAGTTTCTTAATTGATCTAAGAAGAATGAATGTTTTGTTACATGTTATGGTCTCTTTATGAAATTCTGGTAAATAGACCTGTGTGTATATATGTATCAGTGTGTGGATGATAGTTCACTTGAGAACATTTAGAAAAATACATGAAGACTGGTTATTTGGCATGTTGGGAATGAGTTTAAACTGATATTCTGTGAACAAGAGATCTAAAAGAGCTTTAATTGTCATAAGAAGCTCAAACAGGCCTAAACTAGATATTCAGGGATTTAAAAATACAGCTCATTGTCTAAGGTAAAATCCACATGAAAATGTTTGGATGGAGTTGAAAATGGTATGTAAATAGGTCCTTGAGGTAGGTATGAACTTAATAAATGAAGAAACAGGCGTTAGAAACCCCATTAATGTCCAAAAACTCCACAGTTGGAATCCAGGCCTGTGTGGACAAAAAGTTAGGCCACAGTTGGAAAAATGGGTATATCTCGAGATTTACCCAATGAAAAGTTGTAAAATTTTGTGTGTATATGAAAATTATAGTTAATAATCCAATTCAAGTGGTTTCATATCGAATGGAGAAATGTGAAAAAATTTATGGTCAAAATACAGACATGTAGTTCTGGAACAGTTCAGAAAAATGTGTTCCCAGTCACTAAAAAGGACATAACTCCTAAAATATTAATCCAAATGACTTGATTATTTTTTTAAAAGGTGTAGGCCATCAAGACAGACCCTAGAAAACTGATTTGAACCCTTGAAATAGGGTAGAACACTCCCAAAAAAATTAATTAGCTCTCAGCCTGTGACTGTCCAAGGGAAAATCTTGATTTAGCTTCTAGTCCTCAAAATGAGTTTGAATGATTGAAACCTCTTGAAACTTTGGAATTTGAACTTTGATGATGTTATAAAACTATTGGAAGTGGTTTCAAGGTGCTACAGTATGGAGAAGTACAGAAAAGAACAATTGCCAAGTGGATCCTAGGTGTATGTGAAGGAAAGAGCATAGGCCAATATAAGAAAAGTGAATTTCTCCAAAGAAGTGCACTAAAAATGATTGATTCACCTATAAAAAGATAATAGGTATCTGTAATGATACTTTTTTTGCTTATAAAGTTCATACACCACTCTGAACAAGGGGTTTTGCACTAAAGGAGGGCTAATTGGAATAGGGCTTAAAGAAGAAAGTACAATTCCGTACAAAGTAACCTCAGGAGATTTTTTAGTATGTTATATAAGGGCTTAATGGGTATCTATAAATGGTTTTAATTTGATGATTGAGTTAACTGACAAAGAGTTATGGCCAATAAACAGGGAAAATAGGGCTACAAGGAATGCTTGACTAATAAGCATGTAATTTGAAGTTAGCTCAAAAAATGATGGTTTCAGAGCTGTGCAAGATTAGTTTTCATCATTTGGTATCAGAGCTTGAAGCTCTTGGGAATTGGTAACTTGTTGATAGTTATGATTTCTAATGAGTTGTTACAGGATTTGGTAAGAGGATCAGCAGGACAAAGCATTAGGAGACCCTGAGGAGAAAAGGTATGCATAATTGTGCTATTTGATTTGAGTTATTGTGCTGAGAAGTAATCAAGTGAATAAGTTTTAGGTTCAAGGCAGCCAAGCCATTAAGGCTTAAGAGGGGAAGAATCCAAGGAAGGCTTAGTGAAGATCCAAAAAAAAAGATGTGTGGATAGTTTGCCAAAAGACTAAGGTGAAATAGACTTAGGTGAGGTAAAGGATGGAGTTTGAAGCTTGGAAAGCTCAAAATTAAGGGAGCAAGTGAATGCTCAAGAAGAAGATCCAAAGCAAGGTAAGCTTGGGTTTATGATTTGTATTTGATGAAGTGTTGTATAAGAGTTGCTGCAGGATTGAGAGAAGAGGATCAAAAGACTAGGATGCAAAAAGGCCTAGGTGAGATCAAGGAGATTGTCAAAAGACCAGTCAAGGAGAAAGGCTTGGGTGAGACAAGGGATCAAGAGACCAAGGTGGAAAAGACTTGGGTGAAGATATCAGAGATGGAAGCATTGTTGAAAGCACTACAAAGCAGCAAGGTATATGAGGGCAGCAAGACGAAAGCAAGCATCAAAGGTATGACTAATGTTGATTTTGATAAAGAAATTGCTAATTTGAAGAAATATTTAGCTAAGATTAAAGATGAGTATGAGTCTTGGATGCAACTGAATAGGAAAGCATGGGTATGGCCAATGAAGAAGAGGATAAAGTGGCCAATAGTTCTCCTAGTGAAAAGGAGAAGGCAAAAGAAGATTGCCATGAAGAGGGAAGCCCAAAGAGGCAAGAAGGTAAGAAGGTTTCCAAGTGAGCAGCAAGAGGAAGAAGTTGAGAAGAAGGTTCTCATTGAGGAGAACAAGATAGAAGAAAGAACATATGAAGTGCCAGGAAGAGCACTTGAAAAGATGAGAGTGTTGACGAAGAGGACACTCATGGAAACATTATGGTCTCTTGTTTTTATTTCTAATGATGTTTTTGCATGGGTAAGTGTAGGTATGAGCAGCCTTATGAAGGTCAATAGAAGAGCCTTAAAGAGTGAAGATATTGGTGCAGGAGAAAATAGTAAGTGCACAAGTGAATGTGCAAGAGAGAGAAGAGAGTTTGTTGTTGTTGATAAGGAAGAAGAAAAGATGCATTGGTTAATGCATGAGAGAGGAGAGATAGAAGATGAAGATGAATTCCAAGATGCCATGGAGTACCTTGAAGAAGTAAGTGGAAAACTATGCACAAAAGAGGATAGTACAAACAAAGAAGTCATGCAAATAAAGGAAACCATGAAGCAGCCCATCAAGGAGGTAAAGGTGAATTATTGATTTTTCTCATCCACTTAATTATGAAACAGCTGTTGAACAAGTTGTAAAATTCCACAAGGAAGTAGTGGAAGTCCATCATCATGCCAATGAAGAAGAGGGTATAGAATATTATGATGACTTGAAAAACATTCCAATAGAACAAAGGAAGGAAACACACCTAAGGAAAGTGAATGCAAGCAAGGAAACTATGAGGAAGAGTATGGCTAAACATCAAGCCATTGAAAAGGTAAAAATAAGTTCAAATTCAGATTTTTCAAATGCATATAAGAGTAAGACTACTGCTATACAGATGGAGATGAAGAAGATTAATAACAAGCCTTCAAATCCAGCAATAGACCATGGCTATGTGATACCAAAATGGCTTAAGGGATCAGCAAATGTAACAAAAGACACAAAGTTCAATCAAGATGATGACTCAAGCAAGAAGCAAATACAAAGTATGAAGAAAGAGGTAGAATGCAAAGTGAGCAAGGCTAGCTATCAAGCAAGACAACATGAAGATGTCAAGGAGCAAAAATTGGTTGGTAAATTGAACAAGTGTCATCCTAAAGCTATGAAGAAGGTATAAGTAGCTAAAGGTGAGAAAGAGCATGAGGATACAAAGATGAAAGGTAAGTCAATTGTTTGCAATGAATGGGATAATGATATTTTTGAATCATTTAATGATCTTTTTATGGAAAATGAGGAATGTAAAATGTCTATGAAAACTAATATTCAGCAAGGAGGGAGTTCCAAGAGGATGGATGATGATAGTAGAGATGTGAAATCAATTCACATGTTTGAAACAAACAAGGAGAGACAAGGTAATAGTACTCCTATTAGTTTTGATAAGTATATTGATGATGATGAAGAAGTTGATTTATATGAAGAAACTATAAAGTGGATGAATGTACTTATAGAGGATGAAATACAATCTGGTCCTAAGTTTGATATAGGACATGAAGATTTGGATGAGCTTGTGTTGAGTGAAGAGATGAAGAGGATAGAAGAGTTGTTGAACCCTCCAAAAGAGTTGTGTAGAGACACCTATCAACATGGTGACACCATTGATCAGATGGAAAATGAATTGAGGCAAGAACAAAGAAAGATGGTGAGGGTAGATTTGGACAAAGAACAACATGAATACAATCAAGGGGCTTCATGGCCTCAATGTTTTTCTACTAAGGTTGCTTTTGATGTTTTGAATGTAGGTATAGAAGATGAAAACTTTGGAAAACAACAAGAAGATCTAGAAGATATGTATGAAGATGAAGAAGCATGGAAGTGGGAGATGGCAGCTAAGAAAGAGATGAAGAGAAGAATATACCAGAGGAGAAAGCACAGCAAGATGAAAGACAAAGACTATTCCGAACAAACACAAGCATTGGCATTGACAACAAGACATTGGGATCCAGGTATACGAGTGAAGACTAAAGTAAGGAGGAAGCATGACATTTGAACTAAGGTTCAAATCTTTTCTAGAGGGAGAGTATGATGCAGGAGCATCTACAATAGTTCAAATTCTAGTGTGAAAATTCAAATTTTGATTTTCCCTCCAAATTGTGAGATTTCAAATTTTCACCTTCAAGGTAAATGTAATCATCAAAAAGTTAAAGTAAAAAGGTAAAAAGTGATTGTTAGATTGTTGAGGAAATAAAGGGGAAATGGTTGAAACTATTTTCAACCTTAGTAAATTGTTAAAACTTTCAAACAGCATATTGTTTTGCCTTAAGCCCAAATTGGGCGTAGAAGTTAGGAGAGAGATTCTTGAAAAGACAAAAAAAAAAGAGAGAATTCATGAAGGAGAGAGGATGAGGAGAGAAGGAGCAGTAAAGAATGTATGAAGGAGCAAGCAAGGCTTTGAAATCCATTGACATTGATATTAAATTGTAAGTTTCTTAATTGATCTAAGAAGAATGAATGTTTTGTTACATGTTATGGTCTCTTTATGAAATTCTGGTAAATAGGCATGTGTGTGTATATGTATGAGTGTGTGGATGATAGTTCACTTGAGAACATTTAGAAAAATACATGAAGACTGGTTATTTGGCATGTTGGGAATGAGTTTAAACTGATATTCTGTGAACAAGAGATCTAAAAGAGCTTTAATTGTCATAAGAAGCCCAAACAGGCCTAAACTAGATATTCAAGAATTTAAAAATATAGCTCATTGTCTAAGGTAAAATCCACATGAAAATGTTTGGATGGAGTTGAAAATGGTATGGAAATAGGTCCCTAAGGCAGGTATGAACTTAAGAAAGGAAGAAACAGGGGTTAGAAACTCAATTAATGTCCAAAAACTCCACAGTTGAAATTCAGGCCTGTGTGGATAAAAAATTAGGCCACAGTTGGAAAAATGGGTATATCTCGAGATTTACCCAATGAAAAGTTTTGAAATTTTGTGTCTATATGAAAATTATAGTTAAGAATCCAATTCAAGTGGTTTCAGATCGAATGGAGCAATGTGGAAAAATTTATGGTCAAAATACAGACCTGTAGTTCTGGAACAGTTCAGAAAAATGTGTTCCCAGTCACTAAAAATGACATAACTCTTAAAATATTAATCCAAATGACTTGATTCTTTTTGTAAAAGATGTAGGCCATCAAGACAGACCCTATAAAACTGATTTTAACCCTTGAAATATGGTATAACACTCCCATAAAAATTAATTAGCTCTCAGCCTGTGACTGTCCAAGGGAAAATCCTGATTTAGCTTCTAGTCCTCAAAATGAGTTTTAATAATTTAAACCCCTTGAAACTTTGGAATTTTAACCTTGATGATGTTAGAAAACTGTTGGAAGTGGTTTCAAGGTGATACAGTACGGAGAAGTATAGAAAAGAACAATTGCCAAGTGGATCCTAGGTGTATGTGAAGGAAAGAGCATAGGCCAATATAGGAAAAGTGAATTTCTCCAAAGAAGTGCACTAAAAAATGATTGATTCACCTATAACAAGATAATGGGTATCTGGAATGATGCGTTTTTTGCTTATAAAGTCCGTACATCACTCTGGACAAGGGGCTTTGCACTAAAAGATGGCTAATTGGAATAGGGCTTAAAGAAGAAAGTACAATTCCGTACAAAGTAACCTCAGGATATTTTTCATTATGTTATAGAAGGGCTTAATGGGTATCCATAAATGGTTTTACTTTCATGATTGAGTTAACTGACAAAGAGCTATGGCCAATAAACAGGGAAAACAGGGCTACAAGGAATGCTTGACTAATAGGCATGTAATTTGAAGTTAGCTCAAAAAATGATGGTTTCAGAGCTGTGTAAGATCAGTTTTCATCAGTTTTGAATTTAGTAAGTTATATGGGTGTAAAGGAAAAGAAATTTACTGATTTAAATTTAGCAAGTTTTAAAAAGTGGTTACATGAAAGTTTAGGTTTTATCCATATACAATAATAGATGTAATAAAATGAAGAACACATATCAATTCAAAGTTCAAAGTCCTAAATAGGTGAATTCATAAATCGTCATTTTTAAAAATGCAACTAAATGAAGAATACAGAACCAATAAAAGCTCGAAAACTCAAAAATACAGAACCAATAAAAGCTCGAAAACTCAAAGGGTGAAAGTTACATGTGACCAATAATAAACTATGCAGAAAAACACAATCAGATGTAACTCCTAATAGAAAAACAAGATCCTCATAACTGTATATCTAAACAACGTCTTCTGTTGACAAAAAATAGTGTCAACTAAAGAACCAAATGTAAACATCAGTGTCACCTTACAAGCTATCATATTCGAAGATGTCACCTCCTCCTCCTCCTCTTCAACTTGAACGGAATGCAGGAAATGTATAGAAATTGGATACCTTTCCAAAATAAATTCTTCAAATAGTTGCACACAAGTAAGTCTCGGAATCAAGATTTCCTAGGCGTTTGAAAAATCTGCAACAAGATCCTCAAGATAAATTACACAATCTTTTAATGGCAATGAACATGAGGCAATGTGGTGGTTTGCCAATGCAGGGGAAGGGGAAAAAATGGGTGGGAGGCGCATTTATGGTTGTAGGTGGTGAGGTGACGGTTAGGTGACGATGGTGAGCTAGTTGTTGGCGGTCATGATGTGGTTAATGCGCCTAACGATTAGCGATGAAGGCATGCTAGGAAGTTGAGTGTCACATATGGGTTATCTAATTGACAGGAAATTCTACGACATCACCATTGCTCACCATGCTGGTAGACACCAACATCAGGAAATAAAATACCAATCAACATAAGAATCTCATTTGTAGTACAAGTAACCAAAAAAAATTTGGACTGATAAATACAGTTTAATAATGTATCTTAATAAGGAAAATCAAGAGTAAGAGGTAGTTTCAGTTTGTGCCAGTGCCTGAAAAAGTTGAATCAAGACTTGATGTGACCAGAACAATATATAATATAAATAATGTATTTGCTAAACTCTTATTCCAAATTTGACAAACCTGTCCCACATATTCAAAGGATGCATCATAATTTTTTCAAACTTCTTGTTTTGGATGAGTTTGGAGCAGCTTTAAGGCAGAAAACACTAGTGGCATTTAAAGGATAATTTGTGAGAAGCAAACCCAGGATAATCACTTCCTTTTCATCCATCTACCCAATATGGACATGTACCTTCTTCAAATTTGGCATCACTCCCTGTAATTTGTTTGCTAATATCATCCCCTGTATGAAAAACAATGTGGGTTCATAACTCATTCACATAAAACAGAATTCGTAAAAACCAAAACATGTATAGCCTTAATAATTTTAAATTCTAATGGTGAAGAAGGATAAACCTTAGAATATGAAGGATCAACAACAATATCAGGACACATAATATCAGTCAATTAGAGCTGAGTATCATCATCTACAATGTACATGTGATGAATGCATGCCTTGAATTAATATTTAGAACTATTGTTGCAGCATTAAAATATTTACATAATTACTCACTTGGAAATATTGGCCATGGATTGTCAATTACTAAATGTGAAGAAAATTATCAAGAACAACAACTGTAGGATTTTCTTTATTGACTCCAAACATTCAGATGCCAAACATTGTACCAATAACATGCTTTCAGATATTGAAAACCCCCAAAATCAGTGGGTATTTTTACAAGAATGCAACAATTCAGTTTCAAATCGGCGAGTCTTTCACACATAAAAAGACTCTCTCCAAGCTCTATCCTCATTACATCGTAGAGATGATTTTTACCGGTCCTAGCATTTCTGTGAGACCTTCGTATGTCAAAACAATAAACAGAGACCTTCTTATGACGTGTGTCCTCAGTCCCCAACCATGGCCTAAAACTCAATAACATCTATTTATACATATAATTATAATACAATATAATTGAATATTAAATAATTGTATATTAATTATATATTATAATAATATATTAATTATTATATTTTTATTAATTTTATAATATATTAGATAATTATAGATATATTATATACTATATTATTATTATTATATATTAATATTATAATTGTTTATGATATTATTATTTTATTATTAATTTTATGATGTTAGAGATAATAACAAAGTCATCGGGGAAGAATTCTTTAATATAGTTTTTCATTAAATCTGGATAATATTTTGAGTCACCTTTTCAAAATAGTTTCAAGTAGAGAAATAAGAATAGGGTAGGAGTGAAGTTGCAAGAACCACACAACGCAAATCTAAAAATTGAATCCACTTATATAAGACATCATATAATATCCAAGAAAAAAAAATGACTAGATGTATCAGTATGTTACGCACATATCCCTACCCTGCAATGTGTATGAAGACAAAAAAACTAACTTTTTTACCTACTTAATGTTGAGGACGAGTAAAATTTAAGCAATGAAATTTGAACCTTAGGCATGAAAATCTAGTTTTGTTAGATAGTGATTCAAAATTGATTATAGATAGGTATTACCTTCATCACTACACAGATCATACATAAACCATAAGCAAACATTAAAACCTTGCATAAATCTTGCTTCAAATATAACCCACAAACAAATATTAAAAACCTTTCAATTATAATCCACAAACAATTTTTTTCCTCTATACATTTTTAATAGACACTTATTTCACATAAATTAATTTCCGTAACATTTGCTTGCTGAATTTCGTAAGCTTGTAGGGCTTCTTATACAAGGCCCTGCACAAAAAATCTAGAGAGCAACCTTACAATATTGATCATTTAATTTCAAATAAATAAGTTAAATAAAAACTCGTTTTGTGTTTTTTAGCTTGTAGCACTATCACTAAATTTAGAAGATAGATAGGGTTACAAATCATATTCCTTCTAGACTAAAACTAATATTTATTATTTTTTACATGAGATAATTTTGTTCACATTATTCAATACCAAGTATATGATTTTATTCATGGTCTACATGATTTTTTTTGTCATTTTTAAAATGAAGAAACAATTATTCATAAACTTGCAATGAATACTCTCCACATTAAATAATTTTCTTCAAATTCTAAAACTACACCTAACAATATGTATTAAAGTTGCATCACAACACTGGTTACTTTTAGGAAAGGATATTGTATTTCCTTATTTTATTTTGTATAATTTAAAATATTAATCAAATACTAATAATTTAAAATTTGTATTTGAATAAATGAATCTATAATTTAATTAAAAGTGTGTGTGTGTGTGTGAGATGTGGAGAGAGATTATTTTCAAGGTCTTTGTTCCGCTTGACCACAAAGTTAATATAAACACCCCTAGAATAATATCTATTGACATATTTTTCATAAATTTATCTATGATATGCATACACATTTAATATCAATTCTATTAATTATGTAATAAATCAGCATAGTGTCTATGTTTGCATTAAAAACATTGAAGTATGAAATGTTAAAAACTTTATTATACAAATATAATATAATTAAAATCTATCTTATATTAACTTTATTTTCGATTAATCTTAAGAAATAATATCTTCAAATTCATAATGTCTTACCATACACACACACACACACACACACACACACACACACACACACACACACACACACACACACACACACACATATGCGCACACACACACACACCCACACACACACACACACCCACACACACACACACACACACATGTGCACTTTACTCTAATAAAAATGATTTACAAAGATGATAAAATCATTATAATATTAAAAATAAACACACATTTATCTCTAAATTTTTTATAAAAAAAAGACATATTATTAATCTAATCTTAATAAAAATATCTTAAATATATTTTATATTATTTAATCAAATTAATAATTAAATATAATTTTCTCTTTAAATTAAAACAAATAACATAAAATCTTTTATAATATAACTATTTATTAAAACAAAAACTATTTATTAAAATTAAAAATATATTTTTATTTAATAATATGAAAATAAATGCTAAATCATTATGTTATGTTAAATATGAAACTTTGTATTTAAAATAAAAATTCCTATTAATTGTGCATTCTATTTTACATTGGAAATAATGAATGAAGGTGTTGATCATATTAAAAGCATTACCCAAAGCTCCACAACATTGAAACTATTTTTATTAATAGGCATTTCTAGTGGTAATGCATTTGGGGAATACAAACACAAATGCAGACTTTGTGCTTTGAAATCGTAAAACTTTGTTTGTTGTTGTGGCGGTTCCCAACAAAAAAACTTTCTATTAAAATAGGTTTTTTTTTAAAGACTTACAAAGCACAATCAAAGGAAGAATAAAAATCTTTATATGTCAATTTGTTGATTCCACATTACACTATTTTTATGTTGGGTTGGTCTTTTCAATTTATTATTTAAGATAAATAAATTTATTCTTTTTAAAATTTTAATATAATTAATTAAAAAATAAATTTATAAAAAAATGAAGTATTTATAACAATATAATATATTATTGTTAGAAAGTATTGTAGGAATATATAGATTGTAAGCAAAAACTTGGTTTATCATACAATTTAATACATTGTTCTTGAAAATAGTATGTAGTGAATTATTAGTATCACCAAATCAACACTAAGTTAGCATTCATGTTTGACCTCATCAAGTCATTTTTTTGTGCCATTTTTATTATGGGAACTATCAATTTTTGTAAAATTACATATCTATGCTAGTTTTCTACACTGAAATAGTACCATCACTAAGTTAACCTGAGTTTTATGATACATGAGTACATCAAATTACCTTAAAATGACACCAAATTTATGAGTTTAAGGGTTTATCTATATTTTGTTGTTCCATGAAATTTGTAAATATAGAGGGATGCCAATTTGAATGGCATGAGGATTTGATAGTTCCACGGCACCTGTAAATATGAATTTAGGTTGGCTACATGACATTTGTTCTTTTCATGTTTTTGTGATATTATTGTGGATTTTTGAAATTAGGACACATGATTATAAGAAGTTATTTTTATTTAACATTTAATATTTGAGATATAATATTTAATATGTTTTGCATATCCACAGCTACAAAAAATAAATATATACAATCAAATGAAGTGTGAATCCAAGCCTATTCTCTATTGAACACCATTTGTCTCTTCTTCATTTCGACACTTAACCATATTATGACTATGATTGTGATTCTACCTCCTTTGACACCGAATTGTCTTTTGAATGCCTGCTAGATGACCCCTACAATAAAAATCTTTATATTTACAAACTTCTTTGCACTTATTGGATCTATTCTTATTAATTGTATATTTTAAATTTATTTGTTTTTTTCAAACTTTACTTGTAGTTTTATATAATTTTGTTGGTTGAGTTTTAGTTTATTAAGTTAGATGTTAAAAGTGAACACAATCATGGACATTACAGCGTTCCACCATCCCTGAATGCCACTGTAGGAACCCATTTTAGTGTAATTAATAAATAAAATAATAATAAGTTAAATAGAAGTGTAACCTATAATTTGGAAACGATTGAAAATAGTTGTCTAGATTATGCATTCCGTTCCAAACAATGTTTAGACCAAAATTTCAACCTAGATGAAATTCCCAACATTGAATCTAACTTATGGGTTTTGTTTGATTGGATTCATTATTTGTTTATATTCCCGCACATCTCCAGTTGCGATGAGCATATGTACCTAAAAAATCTATTTTTTGCCCTAGATTATTATGTAAAATAAAATGGATTCAAGGGCATGTGCTCAATGAGATGTTATTGTTTTATAAGGCATTAAGTGGGAGATAAATATGTCTAAAATAACTAAATTACATTAAATCAATAACTTCAAAATATGTGCCAAAATTTATTCAGAGTAGATGTTAGTTAATTAATAATCGATATTGCTTGTGTGTCCAAATATGAGTTACAACACAATTTAAAGCATAATAGTGAGTTTAACCTAGATATTATAAAAATATTTCAAAAAATAATTAAAAATTAAATACCCAAAAATAATTAACAAACTTCCAAATTTTTTGAATAATACAAATGCACTATGTCTTTGTATATTTATGCTAAATTATACAAGTTCTATTAATTTTTAAACAACCAAAATAAAGTTTTTTGGTCTTGAACACTTTAATATTTATGGTCCCAAAATTCAAAAATGTGTGACACACTATTATGTTATCACCTACAATTTTATATTTATAGGTGATTTTGAATTCAAAATTTATAAAATTAGGCAAATTCCAACATCCAATGGCTAGAAATAGAAGGTGGGAAAATTGGAAGTGAGCCAAACTGGTAAAAGGGGAGAGGGAAAACACTATCTTGACCATACACTTCAATTTAAATAGACTATAAGGACCACAATATACAACTTAGATAGTGGGATTGAGGGAATGAAAAGAGAGAATGGATGTTGTTCTTAGGATGAAAGAAAGGAATTTCAACCTTTAAGAGTCAACAAGAGCATCAATATTTACTGAGTTATACAAAATCAAATATAAAAAAACAAATGTGTAAATTTAACACTAATTAGCATAAAATAAAGGCCATTGAAGAATTTTATGATACAAAATTTCCCCACTTTGAGGTGTGCACTTAGACACAAAAGAGGTGGCATAAATATGCACTTCATATTAGAACATAAAATCATAATAAAAAAGTTATTTTGGAGTGAAAAATGATAATTTTTAGAACCTAAAAATCTAGTAACCTATACACATATGGGTGAGTGGGAAAAATACTATATATGAAAAATAAATGTAACACAATGCCTCAGTTGGAAATAATATGAGACAAAGTTCTCATGGGGATGTCAAACTATAGGTAGGTGATAGCGTGAGGTTGGAACCCTATGCGATGTTTGATGGTGAGCCCTCACATCCAAATGTATCTAAAATATTGGATCACTAGGTACTAAATATTGGAAAAAAAAGTTGAAAACCTAAGATCGTCCATTGTTGATCCTTCAATCCCATATTTATTATTAATATTTCATGTGTGTGTGTGTGTGTGTGGAAATGCTTTATTATGTAACATATATCCTCCATTTTTTATTTGAGTAGAGCTCTTGAATCATAGCTAGACTCTGAACTATGAGCAGGGATATTTCCCTTGTAAAAAAGTACTATGAATATTATGTTAACCTCAGCAAAGGTACATCAAGAGTTACTCTAGATAATAATGAATAATTTTGGTATGGCATAAGTGAAACATGAAAAATCATATGAACACAAAGAAATGCACAAAAGGGGGAAATATGGAAACATCCTTTTGCAAAACTATCTTTAAAGAAAGAGTTACATAACACTAAAAAGTGGCCTACATTTAGATGAATAATTTCACATATAATCAAAGATTTGATCTAAAATATGGAACATGGAAATATTAGTGTGATATTCTAGAAATTTACAGAATATATATAACAAGATCAACCTAAGAAACAACTAGCAAGGAATGGATGTTCATGAATACTATAAATACCTCCCTTCACATTTTAGAATAGAGACGTAGACTCTTAGTTTTGGAGAGAAGACTTGAAAACACTTGATGCAATTAAGAAATATATGTGAATCATGATATATACATATAAAGGAAAATATATCATAAATAGTCAATACTTTGTATGGCTTGACGTCATGTCAATGGTAGTTATTGTAACTTAAATGTAAAGCATGTTTTACAGTGAATGAATATATTAACTTTCATTATATTAGTATGTAATTTTTAGAAAATGATGTAATGTGTGTGTGTGTGAGTGGTTTTCCTTTATACATATTAATTTATTATTGTTAAGGTTTAATTGTATTAATCATGTGTATTGTTTTATCTTCATTAATAGTTATCACAACACAGAGTATGGTGATCTCTTCTTGTACCTAAAGTGAGCATTTGAGTGTTTCACTCAATTGATATCTAATGTAGGAATGTTATACTTATTGAGCATCATCAAGTATTCACAAAGGCATAGTGTGTAAACAAAATAAACTCAAAATTTTAATTCTATTTTTTAAGTCATGTTTGAATTGGTTATGAAGATTGTTGAAGAATATGGTACAATGAATCATGTTGCAATGTGGGGAGATGTGGTTTAAATGTAAAAACCTAGGTTTATATTAAGAATAAAAATGATGAGGGGATTGGTCACCAAATTAATGGCTATAAGATGTATAATATAGTGATTTTTATGAAACATTCTTTGTGGATTTACCTAAACAAATTTACACATGGTTAATGGCATATGTTACAGATCATGATCGATCTTACTAATTTTTTTTTACAAATAGTGACACAACAAATAAATTACACTATTTAAAATTATCAAAACTATATTACAAGGAAGAATTAATATAATATAATAAAATACAAGAGTGATTTTCCATATTGTTTGAAAGAGATGAAATAAAATAATATTTAATATTTTTATAAATACAATATATTATTGCTATACACATTCTATGAGCATCTTGTTTGAGCTCCACAACCCTCAAATTGAAATGCATCATAAACTACTGTAGGAAACTATAAACTCCAATAAAAAATTTGGCTTATTGTAACCTGTATCACATTAATCCTAAATATCCCCAAATTAGCACTCTCTAGGTTAGCGCTTCTTTCTGACCTCATAAATCCTTTGTTTTATACCATTTTTCTTGTGGGAGCTATAAAGTTTTTGATAATTACGTACTCTTTTGTTTCCTATGCAAAAATAGCACCATCATTAAGCTTATCTATGTTTTTTGATACATAAGGAATTTAAATTTTCCTAAAATGACATTAAATTTATGAATTCAAGGGTATCCCTACATTTAGTTGTGTGATGACATTTTCAAGCATAAAGGGATGTCTATTGGGATGACATGTGAATTTGATTTTTTGAAGGCACTTAGAAATATAAAATTGGGTTCTGTATATTAAATTTGTTCTCTTCATGTTTGTGTGAGATTATTTTGAATCTTTGGAATTAAGATAGAGGATTCTAGGTGTAGTAAGTCAAATTTGGTCATGAATACTTGATAATGTCAATTTTGGCTCACTTTCACTTTAATTAACTTAAGCACCTAATCTAGACCTATTTATCCACCTCATTCTATCCTAAGCACTTATACAAACCTATCCCTTTCTAAATTACTATCTCACATGTACAAAAATGTTCTAAATTGCTAAAAATCCCTCTAAGAATTTGCACAAACATTCTAGATCCCAAATTTTACATGTTTCCATTCAAGACAAGATCAACTAGTCATAGACAATAGTGGCTTCCATTTTTATCCCTTATGGACTGATCCTATCCTTAACCCTTGTAATGGTCATTTTTTCAAAATTTGATCCTCCTTTATAGGCTGGTCCATATTTTTAGGATGGGTATCATGAGGTTTTTCCTCTTTGAATTACTATGAAAGAACATTTATTTCACCTATTATATCACTTAAAATTTTCAATATTGAGTCACATTTACAATATTTCACTCTAAGAAAAGATTCCATATTCTTTCCAAATTTAATTCTAATAATTTGAAGTAGTCCTTAGCCAAGTCAAGAGCCAATTATATCCAAGCCAAAGTAAAGAATTATTAAGAATTCAAACTATCTCTAAATGCATACATGTAGTCAGAGGAGTAGAATTACATAAAGCATTCTAAAAGAGAGAACTACATGTTCTTGATTTCCCTCTTTAGAGTATTGGATATGTAGATAGTGATCAATCATCACGAGGCTGATTGGAGTCAGCTAAACCCATTATACTCCCCCTTTTTATTTTTGCTAGTTTACAACTATTATAACCCCTATTAGGGTTTCAACTTTGAATAAGTAACTTTTAAGTCTTTTTCATGTATCCAAAGGTAAAATTTATGTATAAAGGCATGTTTCCATTTGTCACAAATTATCGTGTCCAAATTTACTAGATTTTTAGTAGATGACACAATCAACCAACTCAGGATAATAGTATCAATCAATCTTGTCCCACTTTGGACCATCTTATCTTTCATTAGTCTCAATAATAATTCATGTGTAACTTGTAGAATCAATATATGTTGATTAGTTCCATCCTCTAATCAGTTTCACATAGTTGGATCACAAATAGTAAATAACTAAGTGTTTTATTTTGTTTAGAGTTAGTCTTCTTTCATTTGATTATGCTTTGTTTGTTTCAATATTTTTATTTCATTTTGCTTATCACAAGTTGATTTAAAACATTTTATACCTTTCTAATCATTTATATGAATTAGGTTAATTCACTTACTAATTGAAATTTATATGAAACATATTATTGACTAAGGTTTTAACTAATTCACAATGATGTTTCCAAGGAACAAAGAAATGTGGTTGAAACTACACAATAAACATTGGTTGAGAACATAACAATGATGGATCAAGTGTCTAAAGGAACAGAGCAAGACATAAGAGGTTGTGAAAAATTATTCACCAGACATGGAGCACACATTCTTGAACCATCAAGAACCTCTTCTCACTTTGCAAAATCAGAGACCAAAACATTCAGTTCAAATTGAGGAGATCTCTCAAGACAATTTGGATAGTTCATCTCAACCAATGCATAAATTGGTGAATACACAAAGGACTCCCCAAAATCAACATAGCACATACAATATAAGGCAACATACTCTGAGGAATCAACGACCTATCTACTTGACTCTAGGAATAAATTAAAACCAAGTTGTAGATCAAAGGGTATACATTCCTTATAGATCCACACAACAAGAGGGGCACATTCCACCCTAGCCATAATAACAGGGGCAAATTCCACCCCCAACAACAATAGTAGGGTCACATTCCACCCTAGCCATAGTAACAGGGGCACATTCCACCCCCAATAATAACAATAGGGGCACATTCCACCCCAATAGCAACAACAAGGGCACATTCCACCCAAAAAACAACAACAACAGGGCCACATTCCACCCCAACAATAATAGAAGCACATACCACCCCAACAACATTATGTTCTGTCCACGAATGCACTAAACATGCAAGAGTCTAACTCTATGAAAGAGATTGTGACACGATTGGAGATAAATAATAGAGTTAAGAAGTATAAATTTGACAAGATATGCCCATATCTATTTGATTTATCTATTCTCCAAGCCCCTTTTTCATCTCATTTCAAGGCACCAAAATTTGATAAATACAAAGGAAAGGGAGACCCACGTGAACACATTCAAGCATTTTTAGTCTTATGACAAGAGGCTACTTATAGTAGTGTGTATTTGTTTTGATTTTTTCCATGAAGTTTAGCAGGGCAAACTTTAGATTGGCTACTTAACTTACCCAAGGGATTGGTTTTGGATTGGAATGACTTATCCTAAAAGTTCATCAACCATTTCTTCTACAACATTGAGCATGAATTGACCATTGTTGACTTTTGTAAAGCTAAACAATGTGATGGAGAAAGCTTCACCTCATATATATAGAGATGGATAGCATTAGCATGTTACTTTCAACATAATTTACTAGAGAAATAGTTGACAAACATATTTGCACAAAACTTACATTCTGAGGTCATGCATAATCTACGACTAGCTTGTGCTAACTCATTTGAGGAAATTATCAATAAAAGGGTGTAGATTGAGAAGGCTCTTATTACCAAGGGCCTTTTCAATATTTTTATGTAGGTCCAAACTTTAAATCTGACCCAATCTTCTAGATTACCAAGGGCCTTTTCAATATTTTTATGTAGGGCCAAACTTTAAATCTGACCCAATCTTCTAGTCTACCAATTTTTTAAGAGAAACCTAAGGTTTACAACAAAAACATGGTTAGAAATGGTGTGACTAAAATAATACACATACAAATAATGCAAGCCCCATCAGCCCCAAATTTTCAATTAGCTACACCTAATCCACTACCCAATTTTCAAAGATGGACTCCATAGAGGACATTCCATAATCAATACAGAGTCTAGTAAATTGGGAGAACCTGTTGTGATAGTGTTTCAAAATATCATAGCAGCTAACCTAATTATATGGCCAGTACCAAGGCGATTTCCTTAAGATCAACCAAAATCATATTGGTACAAGTAAAATGAATAGTGCAACTTCCATTGTGTTGTTGGGCATGATGCATATCGATACATCTAATTATAACACCTAATTGAAGATCTGATCGAGAGTAGTGAAGTTGAGATCAAATTGGCCCCACGAGGCACTAATCAAGATATGGGAACCTACCAAGATATATTTCCTCAACATAATCATCCAACATCGAGGAATAATCAATAGAACCAACGATGGAACCAGAGGTAAAATTAGAACTAGAATCAGATCCAAAATTGTAATCAGGATCATAATACCCATACTAAAAATTTAGGTTACAACAACATGCCTTACGACTATAACAACACCATGGGATGTACTTCTACATACCATATTACAATTATTACTATCAAAATCCATGAAGTGTCTCATGCTCCTCATAGTACAAGACCCCATATTATAGGGCCAACACCCTCTCCTTCTAGTAACACCCCGTCGAGTTCATGTAATTATGCTACGACTTTGTTTGCATGGGTTACTATTTTTGGACAACACCTTTCTTCTAATTAAAATGGCTCTTTGCTGACTTGAAATTGCAATAATGCAAATAGATTCTTGTAAGTCACCCTCCAAGGCCCTTTGCCTTCATCTTCTAATTATATTATCTCCTTGCCAACTTCAGGTTATGTAGTCATAACTATATGATCACGAGTTACTCTTCAGGGCCCTTTGCCTACTTCTTCCATAGAACCCAATGTAAATATTGTGCCTTTAGATCTAAAGCCTAATATTATTCTAGCCAAAGCCAAAATGACTCATCCTAATGTTGAGAAGCCTTATAGTCTATCGAACCAATTGAGCAATTTCCCTACGTAGATTTCCATTGTGTATCTCTTGCGTACATCTGAAGTCCATAGAACTATTTTGAATAGCCTTTTACAAGAATCAACTATTCCCAAAGGTGTCAATCTTAAACAATTCTAAACACTATTTGGACATTTATTTTGTCAACTCATGTCTGATCAAAAAGACACATCCACCCTAGGTTCAAACCATAACAACCCATTGTATATTGAGGTAATCATTGAAAACCATAAGATCAAATGGGTTCTTATAGATAATGGTTTAGGGCTAAACATCATATCTCTTAAGTTAATATAGATATTGGGCTACATTGTGAAGGACATCCAACCATAGACAATCACCATAAAGGCTTATAATAATGATGAGAGGGATTTCTCTATTATAATTTATTTACCAATCATTGTTGGGTTTGTTTCCCACCACACATTACTTCATATCATGGACATTGAGCTACCTTATAACATACTTCTTGGTCATCCTTGGATGTATGAATTATAGGTCATTCCATCCACCTTGCATCAATGCCTTAATTTTCCCCATGATGGGATCAAGGTTACTATTCTAATCGATCAACAACTTTACTAGTATTACAAACATCTTGAGGCTAAGTTTTATAATTACAGCTATTGCCTAGGTTCTAAATTCATTACAAAGAAGAACAAATCAATAGTTTCACATCCACCTTTATCTAATTATATCTATTTCAATAAATTTTAGCTTATATTCCAAGAAAAAAAAGAAAGAAACTAGATACAGGTATGGTTTAAAAACCTGGTTCTATGTGTGCACATTGAATCAGATGATTGTAGAGAGCTCCTCTTTCACTTGGGAGGAATGACCTAAAAATAAGATAGCATAGAGATTGATCGAATGAGAATGGCTAAGTTGGTTGGCTCATTTGTGGAGTTTGGTATGATTTTGATAGAGTAATAGTACTTGGTTGTCGACTGAGAGGCAATGGTAATTCAACTCTCTATCATGATTGTTAGATTGTTGGGTTACTAGAAGAAGTATCCTGTAAAGAAACTTTGGATGCAAAGGCTCTTGAAGTCTTGTATCCCTTTTTCACCTCTTGTTCCTCTCTTCTTATAGGAAAGGAAGGAGAGGTGCAACAAGATGTTAACAAGGGGTCCAACTTGTTGTCTAAATATAACTCATGCATGCATTAACTCGCATGAAAATTAGATGAGTTAATTATAAAAAATCAAGTCAAAGTGAAGGGTCAATTGAGCTATTTTAGATGGTGGAACCTCACTGTCGATGGTCAAGGTGACCATCAATGGTTAAGGTGACCATCGGTAGTCAAGGGTCAAGGTGGATTTGGGTTAAAAAGGTTGGTTTAGTCAGTAGGTAAATTTGACTAGGGTTAGGTAGGTTTGGGTTTGAATGATCAAGTTAGGGCCCTAGGGGGTACTAAAGTGGTTCAGGGGAGTTTCAACATTTGGAACTATCATTTGTGGATTTTTTATGCCTATATTTTACCCTTTTTTATTATGTAATTTGTATTAGCAAGCTGTAAAACAAAAGTGGATTACAAGTCGATGGTTCAGTTACCTTGAGTATGGGAGGAGGTGTTCCCCCTCAAATTGGGAGTCGATGAGGTAAAATAGAATTAGGTTCAGGTTTGATAAGTGGTGAAGGTGATGAAAAAGGGTGATAGTCAAAGGCTAGGTATTGTAGTGCAAACATGCACATAAAGTGTGATAAAAGTATGATAGCCAATATTGAATATTGATGAGGTTACCATAGTTGGTAAAAATAATGGTCGGTGCTAGAAGGACAAGTGAGAAATGGATTGCATGACTGCATTTAGGGGTGTTGGTTAGGAATACTTGTAAACACAAGTCTCCTAGTCAAGGTCAGTGTTTTCATGGGTATCCAAGGTAAGAAGTGCTCCCAGGGAAAACACATATGGGTTAGATGTAGTTGTAGGTATACAAGGTAGGAAGTGGTCTCAAGAAGACACCAATTAGTCAGGTGTGCCTAAAGTAGTGAAATTTAAAAAAAAAATCAACATGGTAATTGTTATCATTGCAATCAAAAGGACCAAGCAAAAGTTACCACAAAACATGTGTTAGGTTGGGCTGAAATAGACCAATGGTGAGGTGATGAGGTGGTTGGGGTGGGTGAAGAAGGTAAGTCCATGGGTGGGTGCTAGGTTCTATTCTAAAAGGTTTGGGTGGAAAGGTAATAGGCAAAATGATAAGATCTTGACCATTAATGATCAGGGGTCATAGTGGTGACTATCGGTGGTCACCCTAATGGTCATCAATCAAGGCACAAACCCTAAAAACACGGAGACAAAAGTTTCTTCACTTGTCATTTTGTTCATTAGAATAATTTGACTTCAGAGCTCTAACATTTTGTCATTTTGGGTGAATTTACTAATGAGGCTTGCTTAGTGTGCATGGTTGAGTGATGAATGGACCAAGTAGACCAGATAAGATGTAGGGTGGGTAAAGACATGGGTGAGGATGAGCAATGGGTCCTTGGATTCCTCCTTGATGATAGTTAAGGAATGAGGTAGGGGTTGCATTCAATTGATATATGATCTTTTGATTTTACAAATGTATCATGGTTTGGTAATTGCTTGGTTGATTGTGGTTGGGCAAGGTAGATTGGGTTTGACCTAAGTAGCAGGGTTTTAATGAGTTTTTAGGTATGTTTTCAGGTGAAAGTGAAATTGGGAAGGGGTAGTATAGTGTGGGTAGGTAGGGGTAGGAGATAGGTATGATTTTGTAGAAATTTAGCTATTTTGAGTGTGATTTTGGATGGGGGTAGGGTTGAGATGCTCCACCAATGGTCACACATAATGACCATCAATGGCCATCCTCACCGTTGATGGTTGATGGTCATATGGGAAAGGGTAGTCTGATCATTGATTATCATAGTGACTGTTGATGGTTGATCAAATGGCAAAGTGTTGTGATAAAAAGCTAAGGCAATCAGGTTGAGTGTGATAATGTTGGGATGCTAAGGTAGTGTTTCAAGATAAGGGTAGGTTTAAAGAGGTTGATGTATCTCATATAGGTAAAATAGGCACTTTTAGGTGAGGTGAATGAGGTGAAAAGGTATAATTTGTAGGCAAATTGTGATAATGAACTAAGTTTGTTTGATAACAAACCTTGTAGGTATAGGAGTATATTCAGATATGGGATCAAGTTCCTCGTATTTTCTTGAAGATACACTAAGGGATGAATACTAATGACTGGGCACTTATGGAGGATGATCATGGCCCTCATTAAGAGATGGGATCTGACCATGAACACCTTCCTTCTACCCATTAGAGAGATGACGATCTTACCAAAGAATGTGCACAATATTTACTTAGTTACCCATATAGGGTGATCTAATTTATCACATCAAGTGAGAGGAGAGAGATGAGTTCTTATAACTATTATATAGAGATGACCATGATCTTATTAGATGGCATGCTAAAGGGTTTAGCTACACTCTATTGTATTAGAGGGCAAGGGATGATAGGAGGCTACTTATGATGATGATGATGATGATGATTATGGTATCATGTTTCACCATTCCTAATTCAAATAATGAGAGGTTTCCCTATCTATTGTTAGGGGTACTAGTTGAGATGTTATTGGGCCACATAGTGTTTGATTGCATGCATGTGATACTTATCTAGATATTAGGGAGTTATGGGGTTCTAGAGCTCATAGGAGATATGACATCAACATTAGGTCCATGTTACACCATTGGGCATATGAGCACATCTAGGTTATACGGTAAATGGGACTATCATGGGAGGGTTATGCCTAAATGGACCCCACAGTTGGATTCATGAGGTGGAGAGATGATTTTACTCTATTAGGACTAGGTGGAGGGGTGCATGATATTGATTGGTTTAGAGGTGCACTGGAGGCATTAGTTATTGGTGACATGATCTAGAGGCCGTATGTCAAGTTTCTAGAGTGAGTTGGATATAGGAGACATATACTATCCTTGAAGAGTTATATGTGGATCCTTGATAGGTGGGATGGGGAGTATAGCTCATCCCATTTGATAAGGTGCAGTGATAATTTGGCCTTGTATAGGGGATTCTACGCCCATTTCCCAGATATAGGTGGGAGGACATAAAGATTCTACTACCTAAGTCACATCAAGTCCTAAAATTACTTGATCATGAGGAGTTATTAGCTAGGGTTGAGATAGATGATGCTAGATTTGGATATGGTTACCCTGCATTGTACTAGACATTGTATGCGATAAAATATTTTAGTGGTGATGATGATGGTAGGTAACCTATGGATGTTGACCTAGTCAAGAGAGGTTAGCAGATATAAGTATAAGGGGTTGTCATAGGTGCATAGGTGGGAATGGCACTAGCCACAACATAGGCTCAAGTGGTAGCTTTATAGGGTCAACTAGCAATGGTACAGGGTCAGGGGGCTATATTTATGAGTGAGAGGGACCAGGCTAGAGATTCCCTAGCCTTGATCACTTAAGAGAGATACTCCCTTCGATATACTGGAGGAGGATTCATGGCACCTGTAGGACCATCAAGAAATATCCCCATGGCATAGTATCTAGCCATAGTGGAGGAGCTACACTACTTCGAGGCCATAGTCCTGACACATTATCTTGATGAGCCCCAATGGGGTGAGTATAAAGATTATTTGGCAGGTGGGGCAAGTGTTGTGACACTAGGTCAATAGGATATTTCTATAAGTGGATAGATAGGGACTTCAGGAGGACAAACACTAGGAGGTAGTAGTGTCTCAGGAGACAATGGTGATCTAGGGGTATAGTCATGATATAGTTATGGTATACTATATTTTGTTTTATATGATTTTGATATCGACCTGCGAGCCGATGTGGTGAGATTTACATTTTGAGAGAGAGACATGTATTTTTTTGTAAACATTATGATGTTATTGATGATAGACTCATGATTTATAAATATGATCTTCATTTATTGGTTATCATTTATGGCTTGCAATTTGATGCTTATGTTCATATTATCAATTATTGATGATGTTATATTAATTATGTTCATCTTATGGATATGGATACTAATGTGGAATCACCTAGCTAGGCATGTGATGGATTTTTATTTTATTTTATGTTCATGATGATGTTTATGACATGTCTAATTATGATGATGCTATGACATGCTAAATTTAAATGAGTATATGTTTCCTTATCTAGATTTAGACATATGGTGTAAATGGTTTTACTACTTAATTATACATGGATGGTATGATGTTAATATAATGTTGATGGTTATGTTTATAGACATGGTTTATGCTAATGATGTCTATTTTAACTCATGATATACGTTGATATGATTTGATACGGTTATGGGTATGGTCATTGTGCTTAAGGGAAAACACATAAAGTAAGTTGAAAATCAACACTAGATGTGAAAAAGAGAATATAATCAAGAGACAAGACGACTAAAGGAATATATATCAACCAGTTATGAGAGGAAAAAAAGAGGGCAGGATGCTTATTCTTTGGAAAGGACCAAAACAAAACCCAAAGTTGGATTGGCTTAAGGAACATAAACCCTTTGAATGCTTCACATTAGCATTCATTAGTTAGTTAAGAGGTGTCATGATCATGTAATGTCAAGTGAGCTCAAAATCCCTTGCTTATAATGTATAAACGAGAGATGGGTGAGACTAGCATGTCTCTTATGGAGGTTACCAAAGAGTCAATATAAATAAGTCTATGTCATACAAAGTGTAGATTGAGCGATGTAAGAAGTCTACTCATGAGAGCCAATTATGGATTTAAAAATTATTGATTCTGAGAGTTTATTTTGGATTTTAAAATTCTTTAGTTTTTTTCTTTTTGTTGGATAATGAGTCATTTGCTTATTTTATAGTTTCTTGGGAGGGTTAGGGAAGTTGATCGATGTGGGAAGCTTCCAAGAAATTACTTGATTTGCCAAATCCTTTACATAGTCATCCTTCAAGGGAGTGGTCTAAGTTTTTTTTATTTATTTAATGTCTATTGATAACACTCCTTCAAGGGATAAATCCAACTTACTTTGAATAATTTTGAATATGTTTTCAACAGTTGTCCTTTGAGGGCCTAGTCTGTGAAAGCTAGGAATGACCCATGATTATTTTTGGTTATGAATTTGTTTTTGATTTTTCTTGACATAGACTTGCTTATATAGGCTTAAAACTTGACCTTTATGAACACAAAAACTAAAAGCACAAGAAGGTTAATTAGGTGTTAAGAGGTTTAGGTGACAATGATCATGGGAATCCATCTTGTAAAAGGGATGGAAAGTACCATGAAAATCATGCCATGGGTAGAGCCATGGTACCCATTGTTAAATATTAGGCTATGATTATGATGGATAATCACATGATTTAGTTTTAATCAATTTCCCCTAAAATAGGGAGATGAATGTGTTTTATAAGTAAGGGATAAGCTTAAGTTAGGTAAAAGGTGAGTTTGATCCTTTTTAACAAAAGAAAGGATGTAGATGCAAAGTATTAAGGGCCTCAAGTTTTGGGTTTCCTTCAAGAGAAGATAACTGATAAGCTTCTGATCCATATTTGTGGGTTATGATATAAGGTCCAAGCCAGTTGAAATCAAAATTTCCATGCTTACTTTTCTCCATATTGGTGACATGTTGGTTTTCCTTTAATATGAGGTCTTTGATGTTGAATTCTCACACTCTAATGTGTTTTTTATAAGAATGTTTGATATGTTCTTGATATACATGAAGATGGGTAAAGGTGGGAAAGCAATGTTCATCAAGTATCTAAAGTTGGGATAAATAATGTTGACTATAGTCATCTTAAAAAATGAGATCTTGCAAAGATATGTTAAGAGAAGGAATTTAGATCGCGCAAGGTAAGATAACATCCACTCCAAGTACAAGGTAAAATGGTGTAGCACTCATAAGGGTTCTAATTCTAGTTTAATATGCCCATGAGGCAAAAGGGATGTGCAAATGCCAATCCTGACCAAATGCATTGACCATTTTAGTGAGCATGTTGTTAAGAGTTTTGTTGGAGGCTTTTGCATGACCATTCGCTTGAGGGTGATAGGGCAATGAGAAACTTAACTTAATTTTGAATGTGTTATGAAAAACTTAGACTTATTTATTTTTAAAGTATTTTCCATTTTCAATGATGATTTTATGAGGAACACTGAAATGACAAATGATGTGATGATTGATGAAGTCGATAATTTTTTCCATTTTAGTTGAGATTAGAGGAACAACCTCTACCCATTTGGTAAAATATCTATTCTTAGTGATGATATAATGGTGTCACTATGAATAATGGAGGTTAATTTAACCAATAAGGTCTAGACCCCATTATGAGAAGGGCCAAAATCAGTGGATACGTGAAGACTATGTCTAGGTGCATGATGCAAATTGTCATGTTGTTAACACTTAACACACTTTTTCAAATAATTAGAATAGTCTTGGTTAAGGGTAGGCTAGTAATATCCAAGGTTAAGGATGCGCTTAGCCATGACAAGGCCACTAAACTGTCCCCCATAGATCCCATCATACATTTCCATAATAGCATGAGAGGCTTCATGATTGTGTAGGCAGTGAAAGAGGAGACCATCAAAGCCATGTTTATAAATAATTAATCCCATAATGGTAAAATGAGAGGTACTCTAGATAAATTATCTTCAAGCATTCCTAGAAAAACTAGAGGGAATGATTGCAAGGTTGAGATAGTTGAAGTTTTATTGATACCAAAGATCAGGCTGGGTCTTCTCCACATTTAAGATGGTGGGAAAGTCTGGTTTGATGTAAGAAGGCTTGATAAGTCTTTGGATAATGATATACATCTTAGAGTTAGAGGGTGAAAATGGGATCTAAGAGGTGAGGGAAGCCATGGTGTCATCAAACTTGTTGGTAGACCATGGGGTTGATTAGATATGGTAGTGTTCAAATGATGTTAAGATTTTGTCAACTAGTTATTTATACTACTGTAAAACATCATTCTTACATTGGTAAGAGCCATTTATTTAATTGACCACTAGTTGAGATTCATCAAAGATGTTGATCATTTTGACTCCCAAGGCTAACGCAATTTGAAAACATATGACTAGGGCTTCATACTCAACCATATTTTTGGTACATTTAAAATCTAACTTGAAGGGTAAAAAAGAGGTCCACTATGAAGGGGAATAAGGATAATGCTAACTCCCCCACCATGTTGACACCTTGATCCATCAAATAACATGGTCACTTGATAGGTTAAGTCTACCTAAGAGAGGTTTGCAATGGACTCATTTGGAAACTCAAGAGGAGGTTGGTTGTCTACTAAAGGTGCTTCAGCCAATTAGTCAACAATGACTTGTCCTTTAAAATTCTTCTATTGAATAAACTCAAGTTCAAACTTAGCTAAAAGTATGATCCACTTGGCCATATGCTGGTTTTGGTATGGCTTGGAGTAAATATACTTGAGTGGGTTGGTATTGCTTATGACATAGGTTTTGTGATTAAGAAGGTAGTGGTGAAGTTTGGTGGCCTCAAAGACTAAGGCTAGGCAAAGTTTCTAGGTATGGGTGTATTGAGTCTCATAATCTACAAGCATGTGGCTAATGTAGTAGATGACTTTCTCTTTATGTTGTTCATCCTAATGAGCAAACATTGCCCCTAGGAAATGGTTGGTAGCAGAGATATAAAGGTAGAAAGGTTAGTCATCCTTAGGAGGGGTGAGGATAGGTGGAGATAAAAGGCATATTTTGAGTGAATCAAAGGCCCTTTAACAGTCATCATTCCACTTGAAAAATACATTATTCTTTAGAAGGTGGTGGAAGGGTTGGCATCGATCTAAGAGGTGGGAGATGAAATGATTAATGGATTGGAGCTTCCCCTATAGACTATGGAGTTACTTTAGGTTGATTGGAGGAAGCATGCCAAGGATTTATTTGATTTTGGAAAGATCAACTTCAATTCCCCAAAGGGAAATGATAAAGCCAAGGAGTTTTCCTGATAAGACCCCAAAAATGCATTTCTTGGGGTTAAGGCAAACATGATAATGGATGAGGTGCTCAAAGATAATTTTGAGAATGACCAAATGATCCTTATAGTGCTCAAATAAGATCATCCACATAGTCCTCAATAATTTTGTCGATAAAGTCATGGAAGATGTAGGTCATAGCACATTTTTAGGTTTCACCAACACTATTTAATTTGAAATGCATGACCTTATAGAATAAGGTCCCCCATAGGGTGATAAAGGTGGTATTGTGTTGATCTTTGAGAGAAATTAGGATCTAATTATAACCTAAGAATCCATCTATGAGGGATAACATCTCATGACTGGCTGTAAGATCAACCAGTTGGTTAATGCTTGGTAGAGGGAAGTCATATTTGGGGAAAGCATAGTTAAGGTCATGACAGTCCACATAGATGCATAGTCCCATTGTGGCTTTGGTGATAGGGATGATAGTCAAGACCCATTTGGGGTAATCAAAGGGTTGAATGAAATTAACAGATAGGAGACGTTGAAGCCCTTCTTTGATAAGAAGGGATATGTAAGGGTACATTAATCAAAGTTTCTACTTGATGGGCTTGGCATCAAGGTTGGTGACAATTTTATGGGTGGCAATGGTAGGGTCAATTCCTAGCATGTCACTATAAGACCAAAAAAGTGTTATGTTATGGTGTTGGAAGAAATAGGGGAAATCTTGAAGTTCTTTAGAATTTAGTGATTGGCAAATTTTGACAATGCAGGGATTGTCTAAAGTACCCAAGTTGATATCCATGGTGGATTGATTAAACATGGTCAAAGTATCAAGAAGAAGGGATTTATAGATGGAAGAATCCAGTGCACCAAGATAGGTGAGAATGGAATCATCATCCTAACACTAAATTATATTAATGGTAGGAGAGTCATCTCTTATCATCTCAAGATGGGTCAAAGGGATGGTTATAATTACCCCATCCTTTTAATAAGTCAAGGGTCCAAGGCTGATCATGTTTATGATATAAAGGTAGGGGGATGATGTCATAATCCTCACACTCAAGTGGAAAAGAGGTTGGTGGGAAAGGGATGTCTTCCTCAATGATGTTGATAGTACGTGGTTTGGTTTCCTTTTTGTTGGGAAGAATGAAACTGAGGCCATGATTTCATGAGGTTTTTTGGTCTTAATTGAAATCAACTCATGTGTCTTGTATTCATATCATCCAAGACCAAATCCCTTCTAAGCACACTAGTGGAGGTATGTCTTGGAAAACTCTGGTTTATCTATATAGGAGAAGCTAGAGGTGAATGGTTGAGGTGAAAAAGAGGTAATAAAAGTTCCAAGTGGTTTGTCAAATCCTCCATAGATGAAATGGGTTTGATATTTTGAAGGCCTAAAAGGGACAATGGTTCTTATATTAGGGTCATAACTAGGTTGGTGGTCAAGTTTCCCATACTATTGGGGACTAGGGAAAGTGTCAAGAGTGAGGAGGTGATATTCTCTAAGTGAAAGATGTTGGAATTTGGATTCCAAGTAGTCTATGGTGGGGATTTGGTTTTAGGGGATGGATGAGCTAGTAGATGCTTCATTGGTAAAAGGAAATATGGCTTTATACTTCATGGTTGAGGGTTTGTCTTTGTTTGATGAGGGTGTGCTAGATGGAGGTAGGAGGATGTCATTGGGTTGATAAGTCATGTTGCATGATGAAAAGGGACTTGGCTCAGCTTGTATAGTGACAACCTAACCTTTGTGCTCAAACTTGATGCAACGATGAAGGGTAAAGGGTACAAAACCCATGGAGTAGATCTAAGATGATCTTAATAAAACATTATACTAGAATTCACCTTCTACTACATAGAAGAGCTCAAGGAGTGTGCGAGGCCCTAAATAGATGTGAAGGACAATAGTTCCTAGAGTAGTGTTCATGGTGTCATTAAAGGATTAGAGGATGGCCGAGGTTTCAAACATGACATTGTTTAGTAGTTTAAGTTGATCATAGGCATGAGAGGAGATGATATTAATATTGGATCTCCCATCAATCATGCCTCATTTGATGCGGGTTTGGTTGATTTAGGTAGTGATGAAAAGAGGGGGATCTAGGTCATCAAGATGGATAGAAGGTATTTTAAAATCCTTGAAGGTGACAAGGCTAGAAATTTGGAGAGTGCCAATAAAGGTTACCAGAGGTTGAGGGTCTTTAGCTTGGACCTTTATTGGTTTTAATACCTCTATCATTGATTGGTGATGATGAGGCAAAGTAGAAATCAATTTGTAGAGGCTCATCTTTGTCAAGATTTGGTGAAGTTGTTTGAGCACCACTCTCTTGATTGATTCAGACGGGTTGGATTGAGAGGTACCTAATATAGATAACTTGGGTTTGGATGAAGGTGAAGGTGTTTAAATTTAAATGACTTGGCTTCTAATTTGGTTTATCCATTTCTTGTAGCTCTTTCAAAATAGGTTGTAATTGAAAACGTGGGAATTTCCACATACCATATTAAGGATGCCTTCCATGTTGCAAAGTTGTTAAAATCTCCTAAAACATTTGGCAAGCCCAAACCTTCCAAAAACCCAAATGGACCCATATTGATCTAAAAATAGAAGAAACATCAATGAAAATTGCCCATAGTATTTATACCTACTATTTTACCAAAGAAGGATGTGAGGCTTTTACAGAAAGAGGTTGGTTATATTATGATGGCATTGTTGATTACTTTTAGAATCCAAAATATCCAATCCCTAATCGTATCATGGATCATATTGATTATACAGGAAGCAACCCTGGCCCATGGGATCAAGGGATCCTAGAAACTTTATTAGTTAGAGTACCTAATTTAAATCATGGTCTCAAATTTATACCACCTAGGGGTGACCTCATGACTTTTGATAGTGATTCTTCATAATCGACTAATGATGAGATTCCTAGTAGAAACGTTAGCCTTTTTTATGAGCTTGCTAACTTGGATTTATTTTATTAAAACACCATTATGACCATAACACTTATTTATAATTTTGGATCTTCTTGTCTTGAAGCGAGATCCCAATCCACTATTGGAGCTTCCCAACCTAAAATGAGATCCCATTCCACTATTAGAGCTTCACATCCTGAAGTGAGATCCCATTCCACTATTAGAGCTTCCTATCTTGAAGTGAGATCCCATTCTATTATTGGAGCTTCATGTCCTAAAGTAAGATCCCATTCCACTATTAGAGCTTCATGTCTTGAAATAAGATCCCATTCCACTATTAGAGCTTTTCATCCTAAAGTGAGATCACATTCCACTATTGGAGCTTCTTGTCCAAAAGTGAGATCCCATTCCACTATTGGATCTTCCCATATTGAAGCAAGATCTCATTCCACTATTTTAGATTCTCATCTTGAACTGAGATCCCATTATATTATTGGAGATTCTCTTCTTGAAGCAAGATCCCATTCCACCATTGAAGATTCTTGTCCTGAAGAAAGATCTCATTCCACCATTAGAGCTTCCCATCCTGAAGTAGAACCTTGTTTTATTGGAGCTTCCCTTACTAAAGCAGAACCTCATTATTCCCTATACCTTTTCCATCTTGAACTCATTTATTAGGACCAATAAAATTTGAGCATACATCTTGATGAGTTTTAGAATGAAGAATCATTTAAAAAATACATGGGCCTAAGAGATGGATTGCCCATTGATGATCACAAACAAGGATTTGATTTTTAATTAGATCCTTCTACCTACTTTGGAGAGTATACAAACTTTCTTGGTCATAATAAAGATAAAACATTGAGATCATTGGGTGAAAACCTCCTTCAAGTGCTCGTTCATCAGGGAAAAATTAAAGAAAAAGACAAGCCATCGAGTGAAAACCTATTTCAGGTGCTCTTAGGTGGGAAATTTTTCTTATCCCCTCAAGACATAGAAGCTTCATCAAGTCCTAACTCTATATATAGTGCAAGCATCTCTTCAAAATAACTATTAGGTTGTGGAGCTAAAAGCTTCAACCATTGCAAACATGGATGAAGTTGCCAAAGTGTTGCTGAGTTCCAAGAAGACTGGCATCGACAGAGTATGGTGCAGAAGCCAACTGACATCGGCACGTGTGAGCTAAAGCCAACTGATGTCAGCAAAAGTCGGCCAACATCGGCAACATCCATGTAGACAGGGACCGACATTGGTCACCTGTGTGGTTCCAGAACTGCCAGTTCACGGATAGTTTGTTAACGAACCAAGTGTTTGCATGTTAAGGGCTAATTATAGTCTCGAGCTGTGGATCTAATTATTGTAATTGGATGTCTAATTTGTGTATGCATGAGATCTATATAATAGACTCATGGGCTGTATTGTAATTAAGGATCTACGAATCTAAGAATCAAGGATTCAAGGAAGAGATTCTTTAGTGTGCAAGAAAGGAAGGCAAGGAAGCTCCTTCCAAGTGTAAGATCATTGAGTTGCAGGTTGTTGCAAGCTCACAGGAGATCTACATGTGTAAGTATGGTCTGTTGAATTGCAGGTTACAGGTTCATGGGAGATAAACTTGAAGTACTTTAGAGTGCTTGGTGTACTGACAGGGTTATTACTGTTCAGTTGGAGGTGAACACCAATTTTGTATGTGAGTTGGTTTTTGGGACCGTTTTGGTAGGAGAGTGGACTCTTGATTGAGAATAGTTGAACACTTGAGGTGTGGGAATCCTCTGAGAGGTGTGGAGAAGAAGTGGCATCTTCTTTATTGTATTTTCTTTCTGTATAAGTATTAATACAAGTGTGTGTATTGTCTCTCATATTCTGTGCTATGTGTGAATTCTAGTTACTTATTCAATCTGGTATAATTCCGTGTTTAGTTACTTATACAAGGTAATCA
The DNA here is from genome assembly GCA_037957365.1 of Torreya grandis. Lineage (NCBI taxonomy): Eukaryota > Viridiplantae > Streptophyta > Pinopsida > Cupressales > Taxaceae > Torreya > Torreya grandis. The sequence continues at coordinate 2,635,695 of JARHVA010001446.1, read as the reverse complement.
TATTGTGCTCTCTTATTGATGAGCAAGATCCTGACAAGTGGAATCAGAACTATTTGTTGTTCTAGTGATTCCCCAAGAAGTGGTATCAGAGCCTGGTTGTAGGTTCTTGTGCTGATACCAACAAGTGGTATCAGAGCTTTTTGGTTGGGTTTACTAACAGGTTGGATTAGATCTGGTCAGTGTGTTGATTACAGGTTACTCACAGGGATTTTTGTTTGAATGGGAGTATAGCAATGGCAGATGTAAGTAGACTACGAATGGAGAAGTTTTATGGCAAGAACTACCAAGTATGGCAGATGCAGATAGAAGATTGTCTGTATCAGAAAGATTTGTACTTACCATTGGGTGGGGTTGCATGCAAGCCCACAGATATGAAAGATGAAGAATGGAACATTCTTGATCGGAAGGCTCTGGGATCTGTAAGATTGAGTCTTACATCATCTGTGATTTCAAACTTATCATAGTGTAAGACAATGGTAGAGTTGATGGAATCTTTGGCAAATTTATATGAAAAGCCCTCTGCTTCAAATAAGGTATTTCTTATGAAGCAACTATTTAATTTGCAAATGTTGGATGATGGATCTGTACATAGTCATCTTAGTTATTTCCATGGTTTGGTAAACCAGTTAGGTTCAGTCAATATTGATTTTGATGTTGAAATTAAAGCTCTCTTAATCTTGTGCTCATTACCTGAAAGCTGGGAGAGTTTGGTAATGGCAGTTAGCAATACTGCATCTTCCTCTAAAATCTTAAAAGTGGATGATGTTGTGAGTGTGATCTTGAATGAAGAGATACGCAAGAAAAGCATAGGTGAATCATCAGGGATTGCTTTGAGTGTTGAAGGTAGAGGAAGGCAAAGAGAGAAGATCGAGCATGAGAGATCAAAGTCAAAGATAGGCAGGAGATCCAAATCCAGGTATGGCAGAATAACCTGCTGGAAGTGTGGCAAGCAAGGACACCTAAAAAGAGATTGCAGATCATTTGTAGATCAACATGAAGGACATGAAGAAGAAGCAGATGTTGCATAATATGTTGCATAGGATGCTCTGGTATGTTTTTTGGATAAATTAGAATCTTGGATTTCATATTTTGGTGCTTCTTGTCATGCATCCCCAAATAGGGAATTTTTTCATAAGTATGTCCAGGGAGACTTTGGAGAAATTTATTTAGGGGATGGTAAGCCTTGTCAGATGGTTGGCAAAGGGAAAGTGAAGCTGAAATTGTAGACGAGCAACACATGGGTGTTGAAGGAGGTCATGCATGTCCCATTCCTGGAGCGGAATTTAATTTCGATTGGAAAGTTGGGTGATGAGGGTTGCACAGTAACTCTCACAGTGGATTCTTGGAAGGTTTCCAAGGGTGCACTTGTTGTAGCTAGAAGTAAGAAAGTAGGTACGCTTTATCTATCTACTTGTATTACTGATTCTCTTTATGGGTTATCTACTTCAATTGTAGATTCAAAGATGTGGCTTAATAGGCTTGGTCACATAGATAAGAAGGAGATGCATGTTCTTGAGTCAAAGGGTATGCTTTCAGATGTGAAGAGCATGGATCGTGATTTCTATATGCAGAAAAAGAAAGTTACATTTCTTGAGAAATCTGATGTTAGTGACAAGAACATGAAAGCCTTGGTTTTCAAGGAGAAGATGACAGACAGGTATCAGTCAAAGGGGCTAAGGAATTCTAAGCAGAGCAAAGGTGATTTGGACAAGGTTTTGTTCCAAAAGGAGCTCGCGGGAAAAGGTCATTTCTCACAAGTAAAACACAGAGATCGACGTCGGCTGGAAAATCGACGTCAGCATCCAGACAGGGACTGACGTTAGTTATGTGCAGACTGACATCGGTGACTTAGGGCAGATATCTATCAGCGTCGGCCAAGGGAAACTGACGTTGGTAAGGAGGCAGTCGCATGAAACCGACGTCGATCGGGTGCAGACTGAGAAGTGATCGGCTTCGGTCACTGAGATATATTTTGGACAGACAGCAAGCTGTCAAGGAGTCTCAAGCACCCATAAGGAGGACTAAAGTGGTAAGTAAGCCTCATATTTGTCATTTCCCTTCTTTACACTACTTATTGCTCACTGAAGGTCAAGAACCAGGAAGTTGTTAAAGAAGCAGAGTAGGTAGATCCAAGAAACAGTGGGAGCTAGGCACGGATGAGGAATGTGATTCCTTGGAAGAGAACCAAATGAGAGTTTTTTGGTGTAGTTTCCAGCTGGGTTAAGCACTAGAGACGAATGGATGTTTAGGATGAAGAAGAGCAGAAATGGATATGTGAGACAGAAGGCCAAGGTGTATGGTCTTGAGTTAGCTGCAGGATAGTGGTACAGGGTTTGACAGGAGGATGACAAAGCATGGCTTTAGTCAATGTCAGGGTAACTACTGTGGTTCTCTTTACCAAGTGGATGATGAGTCGCGACATCATCTTGTTACTGTATGTTGTGTGTTTGCTTGATTGCAGGGTTACACATGCAGGGTTGCTGAGCTAAGGTAAAGTTAGTTCAAGCGGAGTGTCATAAAGAATTTGGAGCAACAAATTCTTTGGCATAAGTGTGTTCTAGGGGCATGGAAGATCACTAGTTGATTTTGTCTCTGGATGATAGTATGAGACCGGTGAGCACGCCGATGGTTGGACAGTTCACAAAACATGGTCCTAATTCACATAATGAGGTTAAGTGCATGGTATGTACTGGACCTGAGTTTTCCCAAGCAGTGGGAGTTGTCACAAGTTTGGAGTCAATTTGAGAAAGTAGCACTGAAGGTCAGTTCAATAGATTCTTAGGTATATGAGAAGGACCAACAGTAGGTACACTTGCTATGCAAGGTTTAGTTTCTTTTCTACATGGTTTATAGATGCGGATGTGGTAGGTGATTTGGATGATAGAAGTTCACCACAGGTTTTGTGGTGGTTGGTCTTCAGGGGTTGATCTTGAAGAGGGATACAAGCCAGGATATAGATTAGATAGAGTACAGGTATAGGTACATTGCAACTATTTATCTCCAAGTGGGAGATTGTTAGGTGTGGAGCTAAAAGCTTCAACCATTACAAACATGGAGGAGGTTGCCAAAGTGTTTCTGAGTTCCAGGAAGACCGACATCGGCAGAGTATGGTGCAGAAGCCAACCAACATTGGCATGTGTGAGCTGAAGGCAACTGACATCAACAGAAGTTGACTGACGTTGACAACATCCATGCAGACAGGGATCGACGTCAGTCACCTATGTGGTTCCAAAACTGCTAGTTCATGGATAGTTCTTTAACGAACCAAGTGTTTGCATGTTAAGGGCTAATTATAGTCTCGAGCTGTGGATCTAATTATTGTAATTGGATGTCTAATTTTTGTATGCATGAGATCTATATAATAGACTCATGGGCTGTATTGTAATTAAGGATCTAAGAATCTAAGAATCAAGGATTCAAGGAAGAGATTCTTCAGTGTGCAAGAAAAGAAGGCAAGGAAGCTCCTTCCAAGTGTAAGATCATTGAGTTGCAGGTTGTTGCAAGCTCACAGGAGATCTACATGTGTAAGTATGGTCTGTTGAATTGCAGGTTGTAGGTTCATGGGAGATCAACTTGAAGTACTTTAGAGTGCTTGGTGTACTGACAGGGTTATCACTGTTCAGTTGGAGGTGAACACCAATTCTGTATGTGAGTTGGTTGTTGGGACCATTTTGGTAGGAGAGTGGACTCTTGATTGAGAATAGCTGAACACTTGAGGTGTGGGAATCCTCTAAGAGGTGTGTAGAAGAAGTGGCATCTTCTTTATTGTATTTTCTTTATGTATAAGTATTAATACAAGTGTGTGTATTGTCTCTCATATTCTGTGCTATGTGTGAATTCTAGTTACTTATTAAATCTGGTATAATTTCGTGTTTAGTTGCTTATACAAGGTAATAATATTGTGCTCTCTTATTGATGAGCAAGATCCTGACAAGTGGAATCAAAACTGTTTGTTGTTCTAGTGATTCCCCAACAATAATAACAAATGTTTGAACATCTTACTCTTGAGTTTCTAGAGGAATTTGCTACTTGGTCACTGCCTCAGATGGTGGATTCTAATTCATCACATTATCCAGAGATTTTGAAGGAACAATAAGAATATGTAGCATAATAATATGATCAAAATCATACCTTGCCTACAATATTAGAATATGGATCCACACTTCTCATGGAGAACATAGTTGAAGTGAATCTGAGAACATAGGATGATCCCAAAATTGTTTATCTTGGAACTTCCCTCACTAAAGTAAAATGTGAACATATTATATCCATTTTGATGTATTTTAGATATATTTTTGCATGGGCATACTCTAACATGCCAGGATTAGACTCAGACTTGGTTGTGAATTACCTTGTTGTCCATCCCGATGCCAAGCCAATCAAGCAAAAATTAAGAAAGATGCATCCATGCATTGCCCTATTGGTTAAAGTAGAACTAAAAAAGTTATTAGGAGTAGGTTTCATTAGACCATTGGATTATTTTGAATGGATTTCAAACATAGTCCCAATGAATAAAAAGTCCTTGGGTATACATCTTTGTAATAATTTTAGAGATATCAACAAAGCGTGCCCCAAAGATGATTTTACTCTGCCTGACATCGACATGATTATCGACTTGACTGTTGGGTATGATATGTTGTCCCTCATGGATGGATTTTTTAGATACAATAAGATCAAGATATCCTAATAAGATCAACACAAGACTATGTTCACCACTCCTTGGGAAACATTCTATTACCAAGTCATGTCATTTGGATTGAAGAATACTGTAGCCACATATCAGCATGTCATGATTGTCATCTTCCATGAGATGATGAATGATATTGTTGAGGACTATGTTGATGACATACTAAAAAAATCAAGAACATGTGTTGGGCATCCTGATGTTTTATGAAGAATCTTTGAGAAGCTTTGTGAATATAAAGTTTGTTTAAATCCTAAGAAGTGTGTCTTTGGAGTCACTTCAGGGAAATTGCTAGGATTTATTGTATCACAAAGAGGGATCAAAGTTGACCCTATAAAAGTCAAGGATAGAGTGGAAATGCCTCCACCAAACAATCTTAAATATATACAAATACTGTAAGGAAAGATCTAATCTATACACAGGTTCATTTCTCAATTGGTAGATAAGTACCACCCATTTACCCATCTCTTGAAAAAAGGGATCATGTTTTAATGGGATGAATATTTTTAGATAGTTTTTATGAAGCTCAAGACAATTTTGGCAAACCCATCAGTTTTGAGACTATCAACACCAGAAATACCATTGCTTATTTACATATCAGCAACTGAGCATGCACTGGGGGCACTATTGACCCAACATGATGATCAAGGTAAATAATATGCAATATATTATTTAAGCCTCACATTGATGGCTTATGAGCACAATTATATGGCTATTGAGAAGGTGTGTTTAGCCATGGTGTTTTCTTCCCAAAATTTGTGACACTATATGTTGAACAATAAAACCATTATCATCACCAAGGTGGATCCTCTCAAATTTTTATTATCCAAAGCATCTCTAATAGGATGTATGGATAAATGGGTTATGATCCTCAGTGAATTTGATGTTGAGTATAAAAATAAAAAATCTATCAAGGGTAAGGTTATTATTGATCAAGTTGCAAATGCCCCTATGGTAGACACCCAACCACTCAGATTCAATTTTTTGGATGATTTAATCATGGCAGTGGAAGAAGTGCAACATGACCCTAAATATTAGAAGCTATATTTTGATGGTTCCTTCATGTCTCATGGATCTAGAGCTGATATATTTTTGATTACACCCCAAGGGTATTTGATTCCCAAAATGTTTCGCATTATTTTTCATTGTTCCAACAATATGGCCAAGAATGAGGCATTGATTGTAGAGCTTCATCTTGCCATACAATGGGATATTCAAAACTTATAAGTCTATGGTGAATCCTAATTGATCATCAATTAAAACACTGATCAATATCAAACTAGAGATGACAAGCTTGTTTCTTACAAGCAAATTATTGATAATCTCAAAGGTCATTTTAAATATCTATAGTTTGAACAAGTTATAAGGGCCAACAACATATCAGTTGATGTGATGGTAACAATTGGTTCAATGATTCATATTGATGGTAGTGTTATAAAGTATTAGTTCATGATTGAAAATATTCTTTAGCCTACACATATTATACCAGATTTAGAAAGGGTATGCACCAATACTGGTCCTAATCCCCCACCTGAATTACCTTGGTATCAAACCTTTTATAACTACTTCCATGATCACGTATTTCCACTTGACTTGTCCAATAACCAACAAAAACTATTTTATCACCACCTAGCCTGTTATACCCTATTAGGAAACACACATTATCTCAAAGGCTATGATGGAATGCTACTTCATTATTTATCTTCAGGAGAATCCAAACTAGTGCTGAAGGAGGTTCATGAAGGAATGTGTGGGTCCCACACCAATGTTGTAGTCTTAGCCAAGAAAATCCTCAAAATAGGCTATTATTGGCCAAAGATGGAGAATGATACTTACAATTATGTGAGGATGTGTGTTCTTTGTCAGTAACATGGAAATTTGACACACACACCTTCCTTACCACTACAACCAATCACAACACCATGGCCATTTTCTACTTGGGGCCTCGATCTCATTGGTAAAATAAACCCAACATCATCAAATGGCCATAAACACATTTTGACTACTACTGAGTACTTTACTAAGTGGATTGAGGCCATTTATCTCACTTATGTTACCAAGAAGTAGATAGCCAAATTCATTTATTACCATATCATCTGTTGATATGGCATTGTAGTATGCATTATATATGATAATGGTGGATCCTTTGTTAATAAATATGTAAAATACCTTTGTGAAAAATTCAAAATAAAGCACAAGAAATCAACTCCATATAACCTACAAGGAAATGGACAAGCTAAAGCATCAAATAAGACCATTGTATCCATTTTAAATAAGATTGTCAATGACATTAGACATAATTAGCACTTGCAAATCTTTCCTGCCCTTTAGTCTTATAAAACCAGTCATCAAACCCCTATAGGATCCACCCCATACTCCCTTTTATATGGCACAAAATCTATTATCTCAATCGATATTGAGCTACCATCATTACAAGTTTCTTTGGAGCATATTGAGGATGATGAATAATACAATGTCTCAAGGTTGCAAGAGCTATAACTTTTAGATGGTAAGTATTTAGATTCCCTAGAAAACATGTAAGCCTATCAGAACAGATTACAAAGAAGATAAAATAATCACAATATCCCTTGGGAATTTGAGATTGGTGATTTGGTCTTGAAAGAGAACAAGAACACAAAATTTGGACATAAAAATAAAGGTAAGTTCTAACCTAATTAGTTGGGACCATTTGGTATCACGGTGAACTATAGATCAGGGGTATATTGACTGGCTACTCCAAATGGTGAAGAAATTCTAGATCTCATGAACATTGTGCACCTTAAGAGGTTCTATGCTTGAATATCTTTGAAACATTATCTACAAGACCCCTTGGGGGTAACTTGTGCTTAAGTATTTTATCCTACATTTTATCTTGGACCGTCCTCTCTCAGACTGTATTCTTTTAGTATTCCCTATTACTTTCACAATTTTAGATAGTGAAGGATTTTATACCATTATCACTTTGAACACATTTTATCCCATCCTAGACTATTCTATTTGAGAACCATATTCATTTTGTACCATCCTTCAGACCCCATTCTTTCTAGACCGTTCTCTCTGAGAACCACATTCTTTGTTATGTCTTGGGTTTGTTGTAACCTGAATACTTTTTTCCCTTGACCAATTATGATCCTGGTTATGAATCATCAACATTATGAACACATTTAATTCCAATTATACAAATCAAATCAACATGAACAGTATTTTTTAACTGTTTCTATAGACAAGTGAACATGACTTCATTTTTAGATTCCTACACTATTTTGCCTTATCAAGATCCTTGATCTTGCCAATTTTTTAGCATGTGTCATTGTAATCAGCTTTAGCTATTATTGGAGCTCTTAGTTCCTTGATACATTATTTATATCTATACATGTTGCTTTAGCTGACTTAGATATTTATTAGAACTTCTACTCTCGAATGAGCATCTCCTTGACTAGTTGGTTCCCCTTTTATACATATTTTATCCCAAAAACACCAAAAACATTAGAAAATTACCCACAAAAGAACAAAAACATTGTATTATGCTTTTATACATTTTAATCCTCATGTTCTTATTGTCTATAAGAAATATTTCCCATGTACTACGAGGTCATAATCTCTCATCTCACCAGCTTTCCATTTGCAAGATCATTCTCTTTTGTCTCGTCGATTTTTATTTTCTTCCATTTTATTCTACAAAATTAATCATATGTTTTGGTCATCATATTTTTCTTCTATACCATTTCTTGGGATAAATACATTTGGCTTGAATTTCATGTTGGAATGTGCATCCATGGAATTATATAGGTAGAATTCAACTTGTCTTGTACATTTGGAGTCAACTCAACCAACCCCTTCCTTTTCTTCTATTTCCTCATTTCTTCTACCATTGTTCCTCTTTAATTAGGGATCAAATTTTGTGTCATTATTTGTTGTGTTGTGGTGGAAAGTAATGCCTCTACTACACATGCATGAAAAATTGTTTTTAAACCACATTAACTTAGTTTTTATTTCTGTGTTTATTTGAGTTTTATTGGTGTTTTGTTGTGATTTCTTGTCTCTTCATTTTATTTATTTCCTTTGGTTGTTTCTTATTTTTATTACTTCTTGTCTCACCTTGGTCTTGTGTTTCCGTATTTGATTTTGCTCTTCTCTTTTGTTTTCAAGAACATCTTGATAGTCCTCATGAATCTTGATTATTTATATCTTGATGTTATGTTATTAAGTTGTTCTTGTTTTATTTTTAAACATTCTTGTTCCTAATCAAAGTCTTGATTACCCATATTTTGATTTTTAGTTGGCTTCATTTATGTTTATATTATTCTTTCTCTTTTCTTTTTTGTTTAAATGTAAATAGTTGTAACTTTGGATTTGGTCATTATTTACCATTATCCTTAGTGACATGTATTCATATTTGAACTGGCTCTATGCATTTGAAATGTCATGTACTCATAATTTATTCATACTTATGAGGCCTAATTTATTTTTCTAAAGTAATCACTTTGTGTTTTGGATTCAAGTCTAAACATCCACACAGCTCTGATGAATAGTTATTAAGATCACTATGCATAAACTAGGCTCAAATAGGTTTAGCACCTGACTACATGCTTAGACGTGCATCTCTTAGCATACATCATGATTATAATAAATTATTTGTTAGTTTTAATTATCCCTCATCTCTTTGTGCATTCTCATATGCCTGGTTCTTTATGGCTTTTTGCATCCATTCCACCAATGCATTTATGTTTGTGCCCACTCACTTTAATCTATGTTTTAGTTTATATCCTTTTGCTAATTGCTTGCCAAACTTCCCATGCTGGGAAACAACATTTCAACCAAGTCACAAATATAGATCGGCCCCATGTGGGCAAGACCATTATTTATTCTTAATCAATGATCAAAATTAGCCCTACTAGAGCAAAACATTGCTTATCATGATCATATCTACTCTACTAGGGCACATCTTATTATAATATCTTTGGAGATCATGTTCTCCTTTTATTCTAATTCTAATATCTCCACACTTTTGCCTATGATGGCAATGTTTTAGTGTACAACTCATCTCGAGATTGACCATTCCATAAGTGCATAGCTTGCACTCTCAAATTGGGTGTGTTCAAAGTGTGTTGTCTATATTTTTGGATTGTATCCTTCCCATTCCCCCCATCTTTGGGTCCTATTATACCTCTAATTATATTTTGATCATTGATGGAATAAAAATGTGCAAGTATTAACTCATCTAGATTTAGAATTTTCCGCAGTTTAATCTCACTTTTCCTCTCTTTTTGAGAGTCCATCCTTCTCTTTCATCCTATTATGTCCTCTCGAGAGGGCATCATGGGTCATTTCCAATTTCTTCTTGATAAATATTTTATTTTAAAAGATGTTGCTTCACTTGAATGTCTTATTACACCTTCTCAAATAAGGGAATAATGTAGACATCCAATTCTTAACACCATCTATGTTGAAATTGTCAGTCTTACTTAAATTGCACTCAAATGCACAATTTAGGCCAAAATCACTTAAAATGTGCTAAATAGTTTAAGATTATCATATACAAGTGCCAATTTAGGCTAATGTATCCCTAAATGGGGCAATGCATTTTATGTGATTCTTGACTTTTCTCAAATCATTTTGAGTCAAAATGATGATTTCACATTTTGGTGTTATGTATCAGTCTTTTCTTCTAATTTGTTAGTACATGTGACATACCTTTGATATTTTGTGTCAAAAACATCGTAAATGGATAAAAGTCTGTATGCATCTAACATCATCTTCTAATTCTTCTCGAGCCAAATTATGACCCAATAATATGACTTTCTGATCATTTTGATTAATTGTGCACTAATTTCTAAAGAATTGCATGAAAATTGATTAATCTTGTTTAAGATAATTAATTAAAATCAAGAGCTTAAGTGGATTTTCCAAGGAGGTTATTGATTATTTCATTATTGGAAATTGATTCCTAATATCTTCATCATCAAATGACATGATCAATGGGGTGACATTCATAAGCCATAAATGTAATAAATATTAGGTTTATGGCCACCCATGCCTAATTAATGCCTCTTCCTCCAAAATATTAATGAGGATATCTATAAATTTAATTGAAAATATTATATTAATTCATGTTCACACATCTCAATCTTGAGATGGATGGTCATGGTTGATCCTGACCCATTTGAAAAATCTATAAATAGAAGGGTATAGAACATCATTTTTAATCTAAAATATTGTAAACTTATAATGCATGATTATCTCCATAATCTTTTTTTGTGTTGATCATTGTGTTTTATTTGTAAGCTTCATTTGATAGGCATAGATTAGATTTATTATCTTGAGCCTAGATTATGCATGGTGATCTTGAGATGATGGAGGAGCTTGGCATCCATTGCTGATAAAGAAAAGAATACCAAATAAAGGGGAAAAACATGCTTGGAGCCACTTTTGGATGATGGAAGAATTTGGGAAGTTAATATGAATGTGTGTTTTCTTTCAATTACTTTTTATTGTCATTTACAAACCCCATTTAATAGGTTGGCTTAGATTTTTAGTTCTTATGCATTTTTTTATGATTTTCATGATTAATGTTTAAACTAATCCTCTTTTTAATCCAACACCATAATAATTTTATTTCAATCATGGATCCAATATCTGACACTAATAATTTTATTTCAACATTGGATTTAATAGCCGACACTAGAAATGATATTTTTTAAAATCTCAGACCTGATATTTGACACTAAAATCAATTTATTTTAACATTGGATCTCAGGGGAATTTATTAATCTCCATACACAAAAAAATATTTTTTATGATCTTACATTTTAGATTTTTTTACATGACTTTTCAATTTGCAAAGCATAGGTGTCTATATTTAATGAACATTTTTTATGTTAAAATTTTCAAAAATGAACCAAATCACATGCTAAGGCATATGTACCATCAATGAATTTTTTTGTAAAGTCAAGTATTACATGGTAGCAAGAGTAGTCATATGTTTAAGATGTTATTGTTGCCAAGCCTACTTGGTGACAACTTTCAGTCTCTACACACCAAACACGTCAATGACCAAGCCATAAAACTATAAGATGGGGATCTAGGACACATTTGAGGTTGTTTATTTATTTTTAAGGTTATTTTTTTTTGTTGAGGATGTTATTGGTTTAGAGATGAAGCTATAGAGAGAAGGGTCCAGGAATAGGGGTTGAACTCTGCCAAAATGCATAGATATGTGAGTAAGTGAGATAGATCAGAGAGCTATTATAATGGATTTGATGGCTGTTATGTAAATATTTGAATATCATAATTTAATGTAACCCCATTATAATCAATAAAATGAGTTTTAAAATCCCTTTAGGACTATGATACTTATGTGGTTTTGCATCCCTTCATTGGGAACCTATACCATGACACTGCACATTTTGGTATCATAACAAGACCAATAGCCTTGGGGAAATGCAAGAGAAGAGAATAGAGTAATGCAAAATAAAAGGATGGAATAACATTGTCAATGAAGTAATAAAAAAATATATGTCTAGTAAATAGCTCACCAGTGAGGTAACAAGTGTAAGATAAGGTAAAGTTTTGAGAGAAGAAGGCTGTTAGACTACAAATAATTAAGGTATCAATCACTGATTATGAGTTAGCCAAAAATAGTGGATGAATGGATAGTACACTTGCCAGGATGAGTTGCATAGGATTGAAACATAGATTTGAGGTATTGGTTCAAGAGTCCTAGTGCATCTGTGTAGGATTGCACCTATGAAGTGAAATAGTTTATAGTATAATTAATTTAACATTGGTATATCACCAACCATAATATAATTAATCACAAACATAAGTTCAGTAAAAACATTAATCTAAGGAATTCCATTCAAAAATGAAAAGATAAGAACATAGACCAATCGATGACCATGAGGTAGTTGATTAAAAGATAAGAATACAAATTATACAATCATAAATCATTTAGGAATTCAAGTGGAAAAGATTAAAAAAACAATACATAGGTAGAATATTTTCACAAAGGTAGCTAGAGTGTAGAGTAAAATCGATTGAATCTAAATCATTGATTAGAGGTAGCTAGTCTAGAAATAAGTTGAGAACTAGATGTTGATAAAAATTTAAATTAGAGCTAGTGATGAGATAAAAAGATAGATTCAAGAATTGATCCAAAAGGGTCACATCAGGCCAAGCTCTTCACCTTATGGTAGCCCAATTATCTTGGCACCAAAGAAAGATGGAACATGGAGACTTTGCATTGACTATCGAGCCCTAAATAAAATCTCTATGAAGAATTGCTACCCTCTCCCCAGGATTGATGACCTGCTGGACCAGCTCTGTGGTGTGAAGTTCTTCACCAAAATTGATCTCAAATCTAGTTATCACCAAATTCCCATCGATCCCACTGATGTCTGAAAGACTGCATTCAAATCTAAGGAGGGGCTCTTTGAATGGTTGGTTATGCTTTTTGGCTTAACAACACACCCACAACCTTCATGAGGATGATGGATGACATCCTATGACCCTTCACCAACTCATTTTTGGTTGTCTACTTAGATGACATACTCATCTATAGTAGAACATGGGAAGAACATTTGAAACATGTTTGTAAGGTGCTTCAAACTCTTTGGGAGCACAAGTTGTATGCAAATCTTGACAAATGCACATTCAAGATGACAAAAATTCAGTACCTCAGGTACATTGTGAATGAGGAAGGGGTCCATGTTGATCTAAAAAATATTTAGGTTATTCAGGAATGGACCACACCAAGGACCCTCACAGAGCTTCACATTTTTTTGGGTCTTGAAAATTTCTACTACAGGTTTGTTCTTGTATTTTCACATGTTGCTTGGTCACTAACCCAAGTGACTAAAGGAGGAGCTAAAGCTACATTTTAGTGGGGTGAAATAGAACAAAGGGAATTTGAGAATTTGAAGAATAGACTCTACTCAGCCCCTATTCTTGCCTTGCCATATTTGCATCAACCTTTTGAGTTGATGATAGATGCATCTGAATATGCCATGGGAGCTGTCATCATGCAACATGGCCAGCTTGTTGCATATCACAGTGAAACTTTCATTGATACAGTCAGGAAATATCCAACATATGATAAAGAGCTTTATGCCATTGTGCAAGCCTAAAAATAATGGAAACACTACATCTTGGGGAAAGAAACAGTCATCCACACTGACCACATACCATTGGAATTCATCCAGATGTAAAGCAAACTATGAAATGAGAGGCACCAAAAGTGGGCCATATATCTTTAGCAATTCCACCTGATAATCAAACATAAAAAGGGGAGCTCAAATATAGCTATAGATTGTCTAAGCCACCCACCAATTACTACACTCACAATAGTTCTTGACCTGTGCAGACATGAGACTATCACTTGGGGTGCTCTGTATGACGTAGATCCTACCTTTGCTGATACATATCAAGCATTTAAAAAAGTAAACATGTTTCTGATTTATATTTGCAAGATAATGTCCTCTATCATATGGGACACATCTGTGTTCCAATTATAGAGTAGTAAAAGATGATATGGGAAGCATACTTTAGTAGGACAACTAGACACTTTGGTATTGAAAAGACATTGGCAGTTCTTCAAAAACACTTCTACTTGCCCTATATGCAAAAGGATGTGGAAAGATATCTCAAATCTTGCACCCCATGTGTGATATCCAAGCTAATAAATAAGAAGCAAGGATTTTACATGCCATTTCCAGAACCAACCAGGCCTTGGGAATCCATCTCAATAGATTTTCTCTTAGGTTTTCCCACTTCAAAACATGGTAAGGACTGTATTTTTGTGGTAGTTGATCATTTTTCAAAAATGGCTATCATGATTGCTTGTAAGAAAAATATATCTACTGAAGAAACTCCTCAAATATATTTTAGTCATGTATGGATCCATTTTGTTCTCCCCAAGTCCATTGTCTCAGATCGAGATAGCAGGTTCCTGAGCATCTTCTGGTCCACTCTATGGAAGATGATGGATACTAAACTGATGAAGTCCATAGCCTTCCATACATAGACTGATGGTCAAATAGAGGTGGTAAACCACTTGATTGTTCACATGATTTGGATGTATCACTCCAAACATCCATGCACATGGGATGAGGGACTTCTTTTCATACAACATGGATACAATCAGGCACTGCATAGCTTGACCAAGCACAGTCCATTCCATGTATGTTTTAGGTTCCAACCCATGGCACCAATTGATATAGCTGTTCCATTTTCCATCATGGAATACACACCTCATGGAAGATATGAGGCAGCAAAAGAAACAAATTTTATTGAACAAATGCAACACATCTAGCAACAATTTCATGACATCCTGGAGAAGATGAATCGGAAGTATAAGCAATGCCATGACAAACATAGGATTGCACACCATTTTGTTGTGGGTGACAAGGTTTGGTTGTAGATTTAGAAGGAATGACTTGAAGGCCCACATAGAAATATTTGGCCTCTACGATATGGTCCCTACACCATCACCAAAAGAGTTGGAGAAAATGCTTTTGAGTTGAACCTACCAGCCTACCTTGGCCTGCATCCAATATTCAATGTGGAGCTCCTCAAACAATATCACCCACCTCTATTAGACACTTCAATTGTAGTAGAACAACTAGACATTGATGAGCTTGATCCAAAGAGTTTTGCTCCAGTGGAAGAGGATCAGATTGTGGATACCTAGATGAAGACAATAAGAGGATGTTCTATTCCACTTTATCAAGTGGTCAAAAGGGACCAGCTTAGCCATCAAGGTGAGTGGCTCACAAAGAATCAAATCAAGAAAAAACTACCACACCTGATGGGGAAAATTGATGCAATGGGAACCATTACTTTTCAAGGAGGGAGGAATGATCTAGGCAACAATTTAGGTGATAATTCGGGTGACAGTTCCACCCCAATTGATGACAGAACTTTCGGGAGCCATAACTTTTGCACCGTAGCTCCAATTGACTTACCGTTTGAACCATTGGAAAGATAAGAATGAGGAGAATGTTTTGAGATGGCATGGATATTTTCTTAATTAATTTTTACCCCAGAAAACCCAATGGAAGTGCCCAAAATTTCAATTTTAGTAGTGCAGTCTAAAAATAATAAGTTTCTAAAAATAGTAATTCCTCGAATTCTGTATTGTTTTAAATCTTAAAAGTCAAACCACTTTATCTCCCTTGAGATTGGTGACCTTCCACATCCTCCCCATGCTTTCAAGATGTGTATAAATGAAGAGATAACCCAAAATGTGAAGACATACATCTCTTCCCAAAGATAAGCATATATTTGTATTGCGATATTGAGTAATACTACATCTATTCTCAGAGAATTCATTGTTACTGTGTTATTTCTATGCCATTGAAATATTTATCAACTAGAACTTCTTAGTTTTGGATCAGCTAGTCAATCATGAGGGTGAAATTGATAGAATATTTGAATAAAAATTATTGAGTGAAGGAGAAAAATAGATAAGGCATAAGAAGAATAATTGATCATAGGTAACTAAATCAAATGTGATGACAAGGAGAATTGAAAAATTCATTGATCTAAGGAAATGAGGAAATGAGATCATCTTATAATTATATTATTGGGTATAAGCCATTGAATAAAATGTTATCCATCAAGCATGTATGGGTAGATAATAAAGATTGTAAATAAATATGTAACTGTTTTAGAACACAACAATGCAAGTATGAGAAGACCCAAAGGATAAGATGAAATGTGTCATAGATTCTAAGTAAAAATTCTAATTAAAGGATATGTGGGACTCTCCAATAGTGAACTATGCATGGATAAAGCTATGAAAATAGTGAATTATGCATGTACAAGGCTATGTGGTATCAAGGCAAAGGGATGGAGAAACTTCAAGGAGAAGAAGATATGGTGAGAGAAAGAAAGGGTGAGATGATGGAAACATGTGGTTTCTATGATACTATACCAAGTAGTCCACTTATAGAGCCACCTCAAGCTAGAGGAAAGAATATAAAATCACCAAACATAAGGGGTGGTTATGGATCCAAACCTAGGAAGAGCCTCAAGGGTAGCAGGAATGCCAATGCTAAAGAATAAGGGTGTTTGGGTGAGATTTATGTGAATAAATCATGTAATTAAGAGTTAAGAAGGAAACTCAGTTGCCACAGAGTGAAAACCTATGATGGAATGGTGGGTATTAATCCACCAATAAATCTGATGGAAGAATATGCTAATCAAAAAAAATTAACCTAGCTAGGGAGCATGGATGCATGGAAGAGTATAAGATCTCAATTATTCTTGTGTGCAATGTGAGGAATACATTGTGGAAGAGTTTTCAAGAGTGAAATGGAGATATTTTGAGTGTAGTAATCACTAGGGTGAAATATATACACCCTAGAACATATATATCAATCTAAGAAGAAGGAGTGATGAGATTAACTTATAACTTAGTCTACATTTTCTTATAAATAATTGTTAATGTTTTAAGATATAAGGCATGAGAGAAGAGTCAGTAAGAAACTAGAGAGAATTTAGAAGGTGATGATTTGATGAGGATATATTGACTAAAATGGAAAAGTCTCTAAGTGTGCAAGAAGAGTAATGAAATGGATAGAGGATAATAAACCAAACCCGCTAGGAGTGAAAACCATGGAATATTATGTAAGCATAGTCACTTTCCATGAAAGAATGAAAAATATGCAAGGTGAGTGCATAGAGTTAGGGGATAATTCCATGGACATTTTAGGTAATGTGATTGTGTTAATTAATAATGTGATCACATTATTTAATTAACACAATCACATTATTTAAATTGTGGATCGGTAATTATTGAGCCATAATGTGATCACGTTACTTATGTCCAAAAAAATTAAAAATTTAAACTTGAATGCAAAATATTCATTTTGCATTTAAGTTTCCTTGCTCTCCTCCAACTTTTGCAATCATATTTTGGGTGAGATAGATAAAAGAATGATAAGAAGCAACCAAATTCATCCCACAAAGTTTCTAATCAATAATGTTGCCATGTAGAAGAGGTAAGTGATAAAAATATACACTTTTAAACCCTAATTTTTAGTCATAATTTGTTTATTTTAAACAACCTGTCCTATTAACCCTCTTCACCCTCCACAAAACCCTCTTGTTCCTCCTCTTATCCCTCCACCTAACCCTCCTACAGTACCACAAAACCCCCTGGCATTTAGGAGAGTTTAATTGATAACATTATGGGAAATAAAATTGAAATTGAAGAATTAATTGGGAGAATGAGGGATCCCACTCCCACCAACCCCCACCGCACCCAGCTAACCAATTCCCTAGAGACCTTATTAGGTCAAATTGACTCTATAATAAGACAAATTGATATATGGACTTCATATAGCGATACTTGTAGGGCTTATATGCTTATAAATTATTAGTCAAGAATAAAGAAATATCAAAATCCTCCATTTACACCATATTCATTGACCCAACCACCAATGCCCCATTTCCCATAACTGCTAAACATTTTCCAATCCATCATTGTGTACATAACTTAATCACAACCAATTTTTGGGATTGATAGTAGATGTTTTTTTGACTATCCACCATGTAACAACCATGAGGTCTCATTGTATTTTTTGAGGAAACTGTACTATGACTTTGTCTTGAATGAGATTCAAAACTATTTGATTTTAGTGAGTTTCGGGGTTGAGGGAAAGGTTTTGTGTAAGATCAACTAGGTGTACATTATGTGTCTAATCAGATTGTGTGGATTCATATCCAAAATCCACTTGAGCTTAAGATCCCCTTTGTAATTCAATAGGTCATGGATATCGACACTCTGCAGTCTCTTAGTTCATTCATCGATACACTCATTCAACATATGAGTAGGCTTTCATAGAGTAATGCTAGAGATACACTACCTAGTGTGCATACCCGACCTAATATTTATATTTATTTTGGATCTATGTGCATTGGACCTTTTGATGATAATGGTGTTGGTGGTTTAGAGGGTTTGTATAATATTCTTATGAGTGATAAGTTTTTGGCATGCATATTTGGTGTGCACACATCAGCCACTATACAGATGCAAGTATATTTTATATAAATGTCATGTTAAATTTAAGTTATATTTGAAAATTTAATTTAGCTAAAAATTAATTTGCATAGAAATTGAATAATATATATGTCATTTTTTATGTCATAGGAGGTGACGGTGTCTTCATCATCATAGTCAACATTTACATCATTTGATTTGTCATAGTTGTTGTTTACATATTTGGATCCAACTATTGGCCAATCTACTACTGCATTTATTTCTATTAGGATGACACCATTTATACAAATGCAAAATTTCAAGTTAATCTTGTGCTCTATGTCTATGTATATTTTCCTTGTAGGTTTAAGTTAAATTTATCTTTCTATGTTTTCATACTCTATTTTCATGTTCTCTCTCTTTATCCTTACTCTACTTTTTACAATCTTCTTATGTGGTTTCATAGGTATACATGATACCTTGATTTTTTCCATACATAATACTCATCATATCATCTAACTACTTGATTACATCTCATTTCATGCATCCAACCATTCCACACAACCCCAAAGCTTCAACTCTTCACTTAAATCTCCCAACCAAACCAAACCCACATTTAGATATCCCTTTACATCACATATTTCATGTAGGGACTTTCATAATTTAACTCTCATTGGAGAACACTAACTCAACACCCCTCATGACTAATTATGTCTCCTAGGCCTACTTAAAGGCTACTGACTGTGAAATCATATCATACATACTCAAATAAAATTTAAACCTTCAAAATACTCTTCTTCTTATATAAATACACCTATCTATAAATTTTAGAGATAGGTTGATCATCTTGGGGGTACCATGAACCTTTGAAAGTTGTTATGAGGTATCACAAACCATTAAAGAGGAACATTAATAGTTGCAAGCTATGAGAATCAGCTAAGTGGTATTTATATAATTGATTTTGTAAAATCCCATGAATAATGTCATTCAATATTAGATAAGGGTAGTTCACATGCCAATAAGATACTTATAAAATGAAGAACACGTATATAAGGGTCCTTCTAGGTAATACTATCTTGAAAATGAAGTTGTTAAGCTCATTATAGTCATATTCTCATTTTGACTTATGTCAGCATTACCATTATACATAAATCCATATGGTACCCTTGAAAATTAGTGTTAATATCAAGGGAATTTAAGGTAAAAGAGAAGAAATGTGCATGAAGGGTAAAAATACAAGGAATTAAATTTAACATGATTAAGACCCATGATAGTGGGAAAATGTAAAGATGACTCATAAATTTGACCCCTTTCTCCATTAATTCCATATCAATTTATACAATGTAATTTTATTTTATTGGGTGATGTAACCACTAATTATATTGCATCAAATCCACCCAAATCAACTAACTTTCAACCTGATTAAATAGTTTTGACTATCAACCTACCTACAACCAACTTGTAAATAAGTTACAAATTCAATTAATTGAACTTTAAAAATTTTAGGACTAAAGGCATACTCATAGCCATAATTAAAATAGTTGGCTAAATTAATAATAATTACTTTAATATAATATCAATGCAGACCCAATCAAAACCTTAAAATTGTTCACTGAATATTAAAACATCAACAATCGTACTTAGCGGATCATTAACTTAACAATGCAACTCTAAGAGTCTTCTTAGACATAAAGTACCATGACTCAAGCCCCAACATTAAATTGACTTATTTAAATAAAGTTAAATAAATAGTTATTTAAATAAATTTATATTTTATTAAGTGGCTTCACTTAAGACATAGTGATTTTAGGACTTAAATCTTGCTTCATTTTATTACAAGATCATAAATACATGTTTATAATATTTGATGACCAATTTAATAGGTGTGGTTTGTATAAAGGGATGAAGTTAGGGAAAGGGGGAATGCAAATTTTGGTGTCGATCTTACCTTCTCATGTTTGAGCCATAAACTTGTAATACACATGATAACTCAATTGCAATATCTCATTACACCTTTTTCTTTGGCCATGACAAAGGTCTATATTTCAATTGTAATACATCATTACACCTCTTAATTTGGTTATGACAAAGGTATAAAGGGTAGACAACCTCTCTACTCAATATTCCTTATGCCAAAAAACATTGCATTGGGTCTCAAAAACTTTTATCCCCATTGAAAAGTTTGGGGGGAGAGCCACCATTTATGTTGGTACTAAAATATGTGTCAACGTCAACAATTATACATTGCAGTTTCTTCTAATTCAACATCCAAACTATTTACCAATTTTGTTCTCTTGAGCCAAAATAAGAAAATATATTTAGATGTATAAAACTTGATATATTATATAAAGACCTCCCTTCCTCGACCCATTGGTAGAATGTTATTTACACACACCTTCATCAAGAGGTGGATTCACCATAGCTCACTCCTTTCTATTAGTTGGGTGCTTTCCCAAAAATCACTTGTCATCCATCTATTATTAATGAATGTGATATCAATCCATGTATTATATGTAGAGATACAGATGATTGATATCACACATATAATAGAAGGATGATGGTCATATATGTGTAGCTCAATCTTTCCCTAGTAAATATATAATGCTATTTTACTCTATCCAAAAAAGCTTTACAAGTAAGGATAGAGTTCTTGATATGTCTCTTATTCCTTTTCTCTCTCTAAATTTGCCTTTATAAAGTGTTACTATTCTTTCCAGCTCCTACTCTTCCACTCACACTTCCTACATGTATTACAGTTTTTATATTACTTCCAATATGCAAACTACTTGTTATTCTTCGCCATTGCATGTTGTATGGTAGTGTAAACACTAGAAAAATATGCACTTGTAGTTTTTAATGACTAAATGCCTCAGGCCTCCCCTAAAGACCCACTAAACCTTCTTAACCCTTAACAAACCCCTCTTAACACAACTAAATCACTATTTTTCTAGTCACATAATACTATTTGAAATTACTATTCACTATCACTATTCATGATGACATGGAATTTGACATGTTAAGTGACATGGAAGGTGATTTGGAAGGTGATATGGTAAGTGACATGGCTTAGAAGTGATGTGGCTTGATGTGGGACATCATACCCCACCTGAGACCCTTCTCAAAGTGATTGATGACCTCATTTAAGCATCACAAGGCCCCCCATTTAAATATGGTGAATTTATCCTCAAGGGACCATTAGCAAACATGTATTTTCCATGAAATTAACCTCTAAAATAATATACCTACCTCTTTAAGACAAAGGGCACCCATTTTTGACTTCTTAACCCAAATGGGACACTCACCAACCCAAATGGGAATCCCCACCCACCTCATTTTTACTAATTCATCCACCACATATAAAATGGTACCATACCTATATTATTCCTCTTTTGGCATGAATCTTCACAACATATGCTATAAATCCCCCCCTTTTCTTCACCCAGGGTTAAGTTGGAAAGTGGAAAATTAGTATTTTTTGTTATTAACATTTTATTGAAGGTTTTTGGAGGAGGTTATCCACTTTAGAATTAGGTCATCCTCATCTTGGAAGATAAAAGATTTAAATCCTTAAAGCTCTACTAGAATCACTCCAAGATTTCATCAACAATATCATCAACAACACCATCATCGACAACCATCTCAAATGTAACCTTGTTTGTTTATTTCATTTTAACTTATTATCTCCTTTGGCCTCTTCTCTATTGACCTCCATACCTTTCACCTTTTACCCTTTTTCACTCACTTCATTTATTTTCTTGGACATATTTACCCACTTGACCCTTTTTACCTCTTTGCCATAATTCACTCACTTGACCCCTTTTGCCTCTTGGCCAAATTTACCAACTTGACCATTTATCCCTTTTACCCTTTTCACTTCTATCTTCTTGATAATTTTGACCATAACCTTATTGATCATTTCAATCATTTATCAACCTCAAGTAAACCATCTTTCCCTTTTGACTATTTGCCAAACCAAAACCATAACTTTGCCTCAACTAGCCTTTTAGCGTTTGCTTTATTTAGTCATTTTCTTAGCAAAGCATCCATCTTAATTGTATTTAAATTCATATTTTATATCATTTATTGCAATTATATTTCAGTTTATCATTTCAATTTAATTATCCAAATAAGGTGGATTGACAACCTCTTAGGAAGCTTTCGCTTCTAGGACCTAGTTCATGCTAGGCAATTCACTTTTCTACTTGTCTAACAAACAAGTTTTCTTAGTGTTTTATTATTGTAGGTTATTAATTCCTTGCCAAAGAGTAGTATCCACCATTGTCTAGATCATGTGTGAATTTTATACTAGGTTCTCATAATGATTACCCTTATTGATAGTTTCTTCTTTTCATACTTTAAAAAAAAACAAAAAATAGAGATAAACATGCAGTTACACTTCCATGATTCTTGGTTTACATTATCTTTTCATAATATACACATTGTATGGAAGTTACACTTCCATGATTCTTGGTTTACATTGTCTTTTCATGATATGCACAATTTCCATCTATAATATTTGATACTTTATATAAAATTAATTGAGACCTTATTTATATGAATAGTTCAAGTCTTAAGTAGAAACTCCTCCCTCTCTATGAGCTGAGATAGACATAGGCATTGTTGTTACAATGCCATCTACACAGGCACTAACAGAGGTATATATTAACTTATAATTTTGAATCATAAAAATAGATTTGTTTTAATAATTTTAATACATACTTGGGGAAAATATAAATTATGTACATGTATTATGTATGTAGGTTTGTCTTATGACATCTGATAATCCTAGTCAGATGATTAGTAGGGAAAATTATTATCATACTAAAATTTCATACCAAGTATTTCTTATGTGCCACCATCTTAACCTCTTGGAACCACTTATCAATATGTGGCTTCTTTAGTACCATCTATTGCCTATTCATACATTGTTGTAACCCAACCCCAACAAAATATACCTCTTAATTATATGGCTTCCTAACCTCAACCTGATCTAATAAAAATGCTAGTGGACAAAATGACTAGTTTGGAATCATCATCTCCACCACAACTAATCTTTTATCTTACGACCAAATTTTTAATGAGCTTATCCATCCATCCGTGCCCATTCACGCTTACCCTCATTAGTGGGAATTTCCCAAATTTTCTAAATTCTAAGGTAAAGAGGATCCTCAGCAGCACGTAAGAGCTTTTCATCATGTTTGTTACTTAATCACTTATGATGATTATCTCCTCATCTAGACCTTTCCCATGTCATTATCTTAAGCCACCCTTGACTAGTATAGTGCCCTTCTCATTCATTCTATATTTTCTTTCTCTCAATTAGCACAAACCTTTTTGGAACACTTTTCAATAAACATATCTAAAAATGTTTCCATTAGCGACCTATACTCCATCAAATAATTTTAAGATGAACCCATTATTGATTTCATTTCTAGATGGAGGGGTCTCATTAATCAACTTGCCTTCCCATTACCCCAACCTGAATTGATTAAATTATTATTTTGGGGGTGTGCCAAGCATATTGCTCCAACTGTCCAAGTCCAAACCTTTAGGACCTTTGATGAATCATTCACTATGGCCCACAAATTAGAAAACCTTGCTATTGATGAAGGGAAGTTGAAGCTTCAAAATAAAAATTCTAGTTTCAAATCCACTGACTCATCCATCACCAAAACCACAAACCCAACCAATTCTAAAGTAAAAGCATCAACATATTTAGTTGTTCTCAAAATCACACCTCCGCCAACCATCAACCAAACACCTCAAACCAACAATCCTTCCAATCACCAAAATTGTACCCAAAACTAGGCTCCTTCAAAACCATTTACCTCGATTAGGGAGTCTTATGCATCAATCTTGGAAAAATTACTTAAAGCCAATCTAATCCAACTTCCACCCATCAAGCCCCTTCAAAAATTCAATACTTCTTGCCCCCTTCTTGGGTGGTACAATGAGAATGATCATTTTGATTATCATCAGTTTGTTGGACATGATACTAATAGATGCAATGTCTTTAAGATCATTGTCTAGGACCTAATTGATAAAGGGGAGCTTATGTTTGATAACCCAAATGTTCCTTCTAACCAATCTCTTGATATTTTTTGAAAACCATTCACAAATCATCCACCTTAAATCCAACACCATGAAAACTATCCTAAATCCTCCAACTCACATGAGGCACATGTAATTAATGTCATCATTAAAGTGCCCATTACTGAAAAGGTCATCACCTCTATCACCTAAATAGAGGAAAATAATCCATCATCACCTATTTCTCAAGGTGCCCAAATGGAGGAAGTAGCTACCTTTTCCACTTTCTTGGATGAAACCATAGTTCCATCCACCTCTCCTAAGGTGTAAATACCCAAAGAGATAACCATTCCATCAGCCATTTCATCCACCCCTCTAATCTAAGTAGAAATGCCACTTATTTCTTTGGATAACCAAACCCAAGAAGAAACTATGTATGCCCTTCCATATAAAATCATTACCCCCACCACTCTTATTACAGAACCATCTATACCTCCCTTGAAAACTATTTTTAGATAAACCTTACCCTCATCTACCCAATCATCATCTTTAAAACCTTCCACCAAAGACAACAACATTGAAAAATCTCCTTCCTCAAAGGGCTTACACTTTGAAACCAATGATCGAAGAAAAATACTTGTTTATAAACCTTCTTCCCAGATTGTTCAAATTTTAGAATTTACCTCCCAACCTAAATTTTATAGATCCACCTTTTGGCATCATCTTGGAGTCTCATATCGAAGAAAATTTGAACATTCTACCTTACTTGAGTCTACCCTCGAGCCTATTGTAATAACTCCACCAACTACCTCTATTAAGATCACTAGTGAACCATATAACCTATCCTCACCTAAAATTGTCAAACCAACCTATGCTTCTTTCATCAAGCCACCAAAAAATTTAGGGATCCTTCCCATGCCTAATCCCACTCACTCTCTATTGAGATTGGATTTAACCGTATTAACCCAATTAAAGCCAAATCTAATTAAACCTATTAAAAAGGGAGGGTTGCCTAGGCCACAACCTTAGGTTAGGCCCATACCACCTCCTTCAGCTTTACCTTCTATTTTGGGATCACATCCTTCCACCATTCCTGTTACCTACTCTTCCTCCAAAATACTATCTCCTCTTTCTCTGCTTATAACAACCCAACCCTCTGGTTCATCATCATTCCTTACCAACATTTCTCCATCCACTTTCCCATCCATAAAACCCTCATCATCTAGACCTTTAATTCTTAAACCTATTACAACTAATCCAATTCTTCCTAAACTACCAACCAAACTCACTCCACCAACCACACCTCCTATCCAAAAAACTTTACCCCATAAGATCCCTACACCCAGAGTTTAAACTTCACCACCTTCTAGATATTTACTATAATCTTATACAACCATTTTAAAAAAACTATTGTAATCCTCTGTCATTAGCTGACCACCAATCAATCCTTTTGATCCCACTCACCAAAATCCAACTGGGTTCAAGGAAAATTTGATTTGTCTTTATCATAGGACCCTTGGGCATGATATAGAAAACTGTAAATCCCTCCAATCAATTATTGATGGCCTTTTGGAAGAAGATGATCTACTAGATGAATCTTATATAAGTCCTTTGCCTCTTCTACCACCTATCTAATCCACCTATCAATCATCCACTTCCTTACTTTTTCCAAGGAGTGAAGAAAAGGAACTGAAGCAAGTAACCATCCCCCTTATCAATACCATTCATATGGTGACTCGGTATCAAGCTCAACAAAGGGATATAAGTAAAGTTATCCAACAAAATGAAAAGGGCCAGGACAAGGTAGCCATTCTATGTTCTTATCCTTCAATTCCCCTCACCTTCACCTTCACACTCATAACCACCCAAGACCAAAGTCTCCATTTTGGGAGCCCCTTCTTCTTTCGATGCATCTCCATTTATCTAGTGCTTGGTGTTAAAACAACTTCACCAAATTCTAGTCAAAATGAGCCTTTATGACTTAATTAGCATCTCATATCAACATCATTAGGCTTTAATCAAAGCACTACATTCTATAGAGGTTCAACTAGATGATCTCAAACCTCTTGCATCTTTGATTGGAGCCATCCAACATGCTATCATGGTCACTTTTCAAGAATTAGAAATTCTACCATATCATAGTGAAGACCCTAATCCCCCTCTTTTCATCACCACATCCATCAATCAGACACATGTCAAAAGAGTCATGATTGATGGGGGAGTGAGTATCAATATCATCTCCTCCTACACTTACAATCAACTTCAAATACCTAAAAACATCATGTCTAAAAGCTTGATAGTTATCCGATCATTCAAAAATACCTTGGCTACCAATTTGGGAATAGTTGTTTTCTACATCCATTTGGGGTCTCAAAATATTCTTGAACTATTTTATGTCATAGAGGGTGATTTTCAATATAATGTGTTACTTAGTCACCCTTGGATCTGAGCCATGGGTTGCTTCCCTTCCAGCCTTCATCGATAAATCAAATTTGAATGTGATGGACAAGTTATTACAATCAAAGTTGATCTAAGTCCCTTCACTTCCTATAATATGACATATCGGCCTAATGACATCCTCATTCCACCTTCACCCCCTCCACAACCAACCTTTAACTAAACCACTACATCAACCCACCCACCAACACTTATGTCTACAACAATGAGGAAGTATCCACTAGTTCAACCATCCCTTCATCTTAGATCCTAGTCAAAAACCCTTTGCAATCTACATTTCAACATCTCACACTAGGGGACTATCAACTCTTAGCTTTGGATGCTTTCCCTTCTCTACATGAATTTGAGAATCTCCAAAATGATCTATCTTATGATCCTAATATTGGCGCCCTTGTCCCCTTTGGCCTTTACAATAATAGAACATATTTTGTCTATGGGGGACTTGATAAGCCACTCTTTTCTCCCATCATCATGCCTTATATCCAGCCATTCACTTCTAATTTTTCTTATCTTAGCAATCTAACCTTCTCCTAGATGAACCTTCATTGGTATGCTTCAAAGGGGTTTGGTTTCAAACTCTATGAACAAGGGCCTCACAAACTTCCCATCATCAAAACATAAAAACCTCATGAGTTCTTTGGCATGGGATACATTCCCCCATAATAACCCATATCACCAAACCCAGTTCTCACCACTATAGATGAACCTTCAACCTCACCAATCCCATCTCTCCCATTTGGAGAACCACCAACTGCACCAATCCTAGTCAAGGAACTTCTACCCCTATCAGCCTCACATTTCCAATTTGAAGAACCTCTACCCTTACCAAATCCATTTGAAGACTCTAACATCATCCCATCCAACTTTTTTTTATCAGTACCATTAGTTTAGGTCCACTGACCTATCAACATAGTGGCCAAAATAAAACCTTTCCTCTCATCCACCCTAAAATGATCAACCATGATTCACCCACCATGTATACCATTCAGTGCCAAGATGATAATTTTATCCTCACGTACCTTGGTACAGGAGACTCTCCCATCCATAAATCTTTCCCTCTAGTTAACCAAACCATGCTCAATGAATCAACTATTGAAGTTAACTTAGGAACCTAAGAGAATCCTCATATCATTAAACTAAGCTAACCATTAGAATCAAATGAGAAACATGATTATTCCACCTTCCTTTGGGATTGTAGCATCACATTTGCTTGGTCTTATCAGGATATCCCTAGGATTGACCCCTCCATTTCCCTTCATAACATCGTTAGCCATTCAGAGGCTAAGTCAGTATGACAAAAGCATCACAAAATTCACCCTTATATAACTCTTGTCATCAAAGAAGAACTTCAACATCTTTTATCCACAATCCAACCCATTGAATACCCACAATGGGTCTCTAATATTGTTCCCATTACCAAGCCTATTTGAAGACTCCACCTTTGTGTGGACTTTTAAGACCTTAACCTTACATGCCCCAAAGATTACTTTCCTTTACCCAACATCAAATAACTAGTTGACCTTACTTTAAGTCATGATATTTTGTCCCTCATGGATGGATTTTTAGGATACAATCAGATCCTCATCGCCCCCTTAGACCAATATAAAACTACCTTCATTACTCCTTGGGGAACCTTCTACTATTGGATCATGCCTTTTGTCTTAAAAAATGTTAGAGTAATGTATCAATGGGCCATGAACTATGTCTTCCATGATCTAATTCATAAAATTATAGAGGATTATGTGGATGATCTCCTCAAAAAATATAAACACTGCAAGGGCCATTTATCTATTCTTACTATCATTTTTGATCGACTGATCCAATTCCATGTTTGGCTTAATCCCAAAAAATGAAATTTTTGGGTTTTGTCTGGAAATCTTTTCGGTTGTATCATATCCCTTCATGGAATTGAGATTGACCCTACTAAATTCAAGGCCATCCTAGAAATGCCTCCTCCAAAAAGCCTTAACTAACTTTGCAGTCTATAGGGAAAAATACAATCTATCTATCACTTCATCTCTCAATTATCAAATAGATGCCAACCCTTTCACCACCTCCTGAAGTAAGACACCTCCTTTATATGGACCAAACAATGTCAATAAGCCTTTGATTTAATCAAAGAGAGATTAATTTCTCCACATGTTCTTATCCCACCTAGGGATGACCAGCCTTTCTACCTTTATGTATCCACCACTGATCACTCTTTAGTTGCCATGCTAGCTTATCGAGATGAACAAAACAAGGAGCAAACCATTTACTATATCATTCACATACTTATAGAGTATAATACATGATATAACCATCCTAAAAATCATTGTCTCTCTCTCATTTATGTTGAATCTAAGCTTCGTCGCTACCTTCTTAATCACAAAACATATGTTATCACTAACCCTGACCCACTCAAGTATATACACTCCAAGACATACCAAAATCAGAGTATGTCTAAGTGGCTCATGCTTATGTTTGAGTTTGATCTTGATTTTATTCACCAAAAATCCATTAAGGGGCAGGCCATTACTGACCAATTAGCTAAAGCCCCTCTCCTAGATAACCATCCCATTCTATTAACATTTCCTGATGAGTCTATTGCAACTCTTTCTCAGGGAGAACCCTCTTACCAAATGACCATGTTTTTCAATGGCTCTAAATGTCAACATGGTGGGGTTGCAAGCATAATTCTTATACCTCTTCATGGTGAACCCCTTCCACTATCCTTTAAGCTCAACTTTGAATGTACTAACAACATACCAGAATATGAAGCTTTGGTCATCGGTCTCTAAACTACTCTTGCCTTAAAAATCAAAACCATTTCTATCTTCGGTGATTCTCAACTCATGATTAACAAGGTCAATGGGTCTTATTAGTGTAAAAATGACATTTTACAAAAGTATAAGATCCTCATTGATGAGTTCTTAACATCTTTTGACTATTATCAAATCCAATTAGTGCCTTGATCTACTAACAAATTTGTAGACACAATGGCCTCTCTTGGATCATGAATACCCTCTCAACCTACAAAATCCAAATTATTTGTCGCCATCCACCATTTCATTAGGACCTCATATATCAATTTAGACCTTCCAACCATCTATATTTTGGAGGCATCTCCTTCTAATATCTGGTATGACCAAACATTTAATTACCTTAACTTAGGCATCATTCCACCTAGCCTCTCAAAGCTTACCTGGAAGGCCTTTGTGTAGGGTACCTCTCATTATACCATACTGGGGGGAATCCTATATAAATGTGGATTTGATGGTCTTCTCCTCCATTGTTTATGTAGTCATGAGATCCCTCATGCTAACAAAGAAACCCATGATGGAGTTTGTGGGGGACATTTTAGTGGCCTTTCTGTCACCAAAAGAATCCTATGCCTAGGTTACTATTAGCCTACCCTTAATTAGGACTATTGTGACTATGTAAAGAAGTGTGTTAAATGATAAAAACATGCTAACTTGCATCATGCACCCACTCACGGCCTTCAAGTATCCATGGATTATTGGCCTTTCTCATAGTGGGGGTTGGATCTCATTAGAAAAATCAATCCTCACTCTTCTCAATGCCACCAATATATCATCAGTACTACAAAATATTTCACTAAATGGGTGGAGGCCATCCCCCTTATCTCCATTAAAGCAAAAAAAAATTATAGATTTTATCAATCATCACATTATCTATCATTTTGGGGTCCCTTACAAAATCATAATAGATAATGATAAATCATTCAAAACAAAAAAGTTCAATCCCTTTGTGATGCTTTTGGCATCAAACTCAACCATTCCTTGCCTTACCATCTGCAGGCAAATAGACAAGTAAAAGCCTCCAATAAAACTCTCATCAAAATTCTTACCAAAGTTGTAAGTGCTTCAAGCTAGGATTAACACATACATATCTCATTTGTTTTATGGGACTATCACACTAGTATCTAAACCAAAACAAGTACTACACATTTTTCCTTGGTCTTTGGTGTAGAGGTTGTTCTACCTCTTGAAGTCTAGATTCCCTCTCTTTGTATTTCTTTACACGACATCATTTATGAAGAGGATTATTATCAAGAACACCTCACATGCCTTGAATTACTTGATGAACATCACCTTTCTTCCCTTAACCATCTTCCCAACTATCGAGAGCATATTACCCATGCTTATAACAGGCACCTCAAACAATGGGAATTCAATATCAAAGATCTCATCCTAAAAGAAAACTAACACATGATCAACATGGAAAAGAGTAAATAAGGCAAGTTTAATTTCAATTGGTTTGGACCCTACATCATTACTCATAGGTATAGATCAGGAGCTTATCATTTATCCTCTCTTGAAGGCAAATTGAGACCTGAGCATCTCAATGATTCACATCTACATCAGTTTTTTTGTTAAATAAGGATCAAGCTCACCTGTTTGTCTAAGTTAAGCTCATCCCTTGATTATGAGATTTTAACCTTCACCCACCTTCCTCCTCCCCTTTTTAGGATAATTGATTACAATATAGAACCATGTGATTAACCTTCATAGTCATGGCCTAATCCTAAATATGGGTACCATGGATCTACATATAGTATGGTTCTCATGGATACTTTTCATCTCTAAAAAGATGGAATTCCATGGTTATTGTCTCTCAAAACCACACCATTTCACATATCATTGACCTTCTTGTGTAAATTTTTGCCCTCTTAAAGGTAAACCTCTGAACCTAATTATATTGGTCCATGTCTAAACACATTTCATCTTGCAACAATTACTTGGGTCAATATATTAAGCATTGTATAATGTTCCCTCAAAGGATAGCTACACAAAAACAAAATAAAATCTACCAAATTTAAGGTATACTACTCCCTTGAAGGATAGCTATCAAGATCATTAAACAAAGCCAATAAGCTTAGACCACTCCCTTGAAGGATGGTTAAGTTCACTTTGTCTAAAGCAGAGCATACAACATGGACTTGTCTATTAACATTCTTAGGTCACCTATAGAAGGGTAAAATTAATTCACATGTGGTTATCATACATATCACCCATTACCCTTCACACCACCCCTCACCCATGTTCCCTTTCGACTATCTATAAATCTAGGGATCTAGAGCTTACTTGACACCCTATGATCAAGAAACTTTTTTTATCGACTAATGATGACCCATGCATAGTTTTTGAGGGGATTATATTCATTAAGTCAATCCCACTTCAGGTCTGCTTTTAGTCTTTGTCAAAAACAAAGCATTGTGCCCTATTCTTAATGTGTTTGGTTGGTGTTTTCTGCATGAATTTTAACATCCAGTGTTACAACAACAATAATCATTCTTTTTACATTCAGTGAGATTATACTAACCACAACCATACCAATCATAACCATAACCATAACATTTATAAGTATCCACACAACCTTAAGTATGATACCATTCGACTAGTGACATCCAATACATTTTATACATAACAAATTATGCAATATTTTATTTAGGGTGTGAGGAATTGCACAACACATAAATAGTCATCAGATTACACACAACTTAAAGCACATGAATACATCTACATACCTTATGAAGAAGGCATCATTTATTTAAGAAAGTTTGCCTCATGAGATAGATGGTTGCATTAGTGCGAGACAAGGGGATGGCACTCGTATTTATTATTTTTTCCATTTTTGATGATGAATGTGGTTGAAGATGGAGGGACATACACCATCATTTACAATGGAAAGTTGGATGATGATTGTGTGAAGGTAGATGTACTCACATAAAAGACATGCTCTGATCTTGGTACTGGTCCTTATCATGATTATTTAAATAAAATACCTACTAATTCTTCCTTATTCTCCATTCTATCGATCGATAAGGTCATATGATGTCATCGATTCCCTTGAACAATATTCCCACTAGAAATTATCAGCTCTACCTACCTTTTCACATGGAAACATCACCCTTGATATGATTGGTTGTCTCAATAAATCCATTATGCACCATCATGATATCTTTTTGTTTCCCTTATCATTTGATTCACATCTAATGTCTTTCCTTACATTGTCATCTTGTGACCCTTGTATGCCTTATGGTCATTTGAATCATTATCACTTTTAGTGGTTGACATAAATTAGCTTCCAACCATGGGCTGCTATAATGATCATGCCTTTGAAACTGCCACTATTTTTGGTGTGGTAACTCCCTAATCCTTGCCACTATAAAAACTCTTCTATCAGAGGTAAGTAACCATGAATTCACACCAATACATTCATCTTCTTATCTCCTTGACCCTCCCTTTACTACTAGCCCATTGCCATAAGCTCTAAACATTAAACCCTATCAATTGGTAGTACCTACTCCAACATGGTAGTCTTTTCTTTTGTGCCATTTGAATGTTCATCTATAGCAAGGGAACCACCATCTTCTCTTAGCCACGTAGCTTCTTATTAGTTAGGCCTGAACTAGAAGAATCAATAAGTCATTAGTTTTATGGAGCTGGGATAGAGGATGCAGACATGGTCACCATTTGCCTAGCTTACCCATGTAGCTCTTGGGTCAGGTAAGGTCCATCCTCTATCACTCACCATGCTGCTAATTTCCTTACAGAATCTACTTGACTATCAAATAAATTCTTTTTAGGTCATCACTTCACTACTACCATTAAAACTCAGCTTGTAGTATTGATAAACCTTGGCCAAAGTGACTTTGTAGATCTGGATAGACCCCCACCTCCTAAACTCAGCTCGTAGCGATCGACACTATCTCCAAACTCCTACCCTCACATAATTTTAGAAGGTGTAACCTCCTAATAAAGGCACCTCTTCTTTGGATTATCTCCATTGAAGATTGTTTGAGATACTTAGCATTATGTTCCCTTCTAATTTATCCTACCTTTTCCTTCTGTATCTATAATCTTACTAAATGTGGGATCATTATGGTAACTATTTACTAGTCTACACCATTCACTTTCATTGACACTTTCATCAAAACCCAAAAATATTATTTTGCAAATCCTTCTCCCTTAGCCCAAACCAACCCATGTGGTCCATCAAATTGGGGTAGCCAATTTGAACACCACTCACCTAAACCTTGTTGAACTACATTGGCCTTATCTCCATGGACTATATAGGCATTGATTCATTTATAAGGGCAGCTTGGTCATAAACAAATAATTCCCATCCCCATTTTCTTCTCACTCATTCCATCGCTAATAGCACCCTCTTGCTTAGGATGTCTTACATCAAGGAAGATTTGAATTATTTCTTTAGCATCCTTATGTTTTAACACCATATACTACTTCCTCTTAAGTTTTTCCTCTATTTTTGGGAGAACTACATTGGCTTCAGGTCTTTTTGGACTATGTAGGCAATGCTCAGTTACTAAGGTCAACTCAGCTACATCTTTTATTTTGTTTTCCCTTCTCACCTAAAATCTCTTCCTCCAATTCTCTACCTATACCCTCACCACCTCCCTCCCTTTATCTTGTCAATCTCTTTTAACCACTTTTCTAGCTTATCAATCTCTTTTAACATAAAGATTAATAGCCTTCTTCATTGGCCCCTCTTATCTCCCATAAAACCACCACCTACTCTACCTCACTAGCCTACCTATCACCTTTCTTTACATATACTTCATAGCTCACTCCCTTACCCACTTTTCATGTTTTGGGTCTCTCTCTCCACTTATTACCAACCTTGTCCTTTATCCCCTTCAAATTCTTTCACCATCCTCATCATCTCCCCTCACCCTTGGCTAGTTTTCATACCCTCTTTATCACTATATTTTCCTCACTAATTCCCCATCATATTGTGCATCTTGAAATCTTTATATTTCTTCTATAACTATACTTTTTCTTTATATGTACCACCACTCTTTGCCATTTCACCATTTTTCCCACCGTACCCATTTTCCATTCTTCTTGTTTGCTTTTTTTCCATCCTTTTTATCTTCTTTTTTTCCTCTACAACTAGTTTCTCCTTGGGTATTTATCCTTTGAGAAGCCTTCCATAATTGCCTCTTTTCTTCTTCTTAGTTCTTGCCTTTTGTGTTCCCATTTTCCTCTTTCTATCTTAATACTCACTTATCTTTTGCATCTGTGTGAGTATCCTTGCTTTATATCCCTACTTCAATTCTTCTTGTTTATTCTTATCATCCCTAATCTTCATCATTTATCTTTATCTCATTTTCTTTCATTATTTTCCACCATCCTCTCCATTTTCTCTATTTCCTTTCATTTTTCTGATCTTGAAGAAATTCCTTGTTCTTCCTAACCTTCTTTTTCCTCCTATATGACCATGCTTAGCTCATTCTATCCTTCTTCACCTTGGTCTTTATTTTCAACCTTATTATTTTCTATACCTATTTCTTCATCCATCTCCTGGTCTACCTTCACCTCATCCCTTATTAAAACCTCCTTTATTCTCTCCCATTGGCATTTCAGCTTCTCACTCATTAGAGTGCAGTCACCAGTTGAACTGCTTCTATGTGCATGTCCCTGTCTACTTCCTCATGTCCTCCATGCCCTTGCCTTAATGCATGAAATATGGTCAGGTTCATAACACTAGGTACATCCATTTCTTCCTTTAATGCCTCTATGTGTTGCACTTAGACCCTCTTTTTGTACCTATCTAGCTACTCCATTCACCCTACCTATCACCTTTCTCCCTTTTTAACCCTTTGCCCATTATAAGCATGGTACGAACTCAAAAGTCTTCCACTCAATTTTGGTGTACTGTGAGATATATACCAATCCTATGGCTTTATGACATAATTGGCTAGGACTGTGGGCTCATATGACCAATCAACAAGCCTGGGCATCGCTAAGCCATCAAGAGGAAGATTCCTTCCTCACCCTCTCTAGTCTTGCCTATTTTAAACCCCTTTTACTCTAACCTTCGAAGATGTTAGAATCAAAACTAAAACCACCTTCAAATGGAAGATTTAGGATACCCATGTGAGGATGATAGCTACACCCTCTCACATGCCCTGACCTCCCAACCAATAATTTCCCTTGATTCTCCATTCTTAGACTATATATTCTTATGCCTTAAAATATCCCTGCTCTTTAATCATAATCCACAACCTGCTCCCTTATTTAATTAATATTATTATTATTTACCTCACTTTATATTCCAAAACCCCTTAACATATTTTTTTGAATTCCCTCAAAACTCAATGCTTACTTATTTTGGGGTGCCACTAACTCAAGGGTCAAGGGTTTGAATCTTTTCCACTTCTCATTTATCTACTCTACTACTTTAGTACCATGAATTATTGAATCATACCCTTCCATATCCTATTAATGATATTATTATGAAGTGTGCACAATATCAACTTATTTGGATGGTGATAAAAGAACTTGATGGATCACCGTGGTAATTTGAGTAGTGCCAGATTTTCTAAAGCTTGGTAAAGAATATTTCCTCCATTTTTTAAAATGGCAACTAAAATTTAATGCTTAAACCTACTTATCTTTGGTTGTAGATTCCTTTTACATAGTTGATGTAATCATCTAATTGCATCTTAGGCAATCTCATCCACTGTTTCTACCAAACCAATCAGAAAACAAGTTGATACCCATATTTTCCACCCTTTTAGAACTTCCCTTTCTCCAACATCCTTCAATTAGACCTAACTACATGATATCAAATTGGGGAAACCAAATTAACCAACACTCTTCACCTCAAAAGAACTACATTTAGCCTGATATTCTTTTTAGATTCCTATCAATAGAACTATGTAGGCAACATCCACTTATTGCATGCATTTGAATTCAGCTTGGCCATCACCTTCCAACCCATACCCAATCCACCCACACATTCACCACATCCACCTTGACGTTGGTTGCTTCTACCTAGAACATTGGCATGTTTTGTAAAAATATTTGACCATAATGACCAACCTTACCATATTTAAATTTTCAATGTTTGCACCACCTCATGCATGACCTGATAAATTGTGTTATTTTTTAGGAGCACTTCCTACCCTGGATACTTGTGACCAACACTGAACCTATCTATATGACTTGATAGGCCTAACTCAATTAGTTATGACCAATGTTGTGGACTAGTTATCCCTATCACATCTTCTAGGATCAACCTTATTTTTACCAACATGGTAGATTTAGTCTCTACACAATATTGACTATTACACTTAGATGCATTTTGTGAACCCTTTGTCATTTCACATGCCCAACTGCCTTGTGGCATCACCTAGTGCCTCCCCACCAACTACTTGTCAAACCTAAACCCAATTTAGCCTTACCTCATCGACTCTTGGTTTGAGGGGGAACACCTCCTCCCATACTCAGGGCACCCTAACTTTTGACCAAGTGATTCATTTTTGTTTTGAAACTTGTTAATTCAAAGTCGCTAATAAAAAAGGGCAAAATGTAGACACTAGAAAACTACGTACTTGTAGTTTTCAATGACATGCCTCAACCCCCCCTAAAGACCCATTAAACCTTCTTAACCCTTAAAAAACCCCTCTTAACCCAAATAAATCACTATTTTCCTAGTCATATAATACTAGCAAAAAATACTATTTGAAATTACTATTCAAAAATACTATTCACTATCACTATTCATGATGACATGGCAAGTGGCATGGCATGTGACATGGAAAGTGACATGGCATGTGACATGGAAGGTGATGTGAAGAATTCAAGTTTTTGAAATCTCACTTCTTTTACTTATGACTTTAATCAAGTGAAGTAACTTTGAAACCCTAGGTTTGTTATAATCTATGCTTTATGAACATACAAAACTACTTTACTTCAGATTTTACTAGAAGCAAAGCCATTATTCAATTTCAATTTGATCTAGATGGTGTAATTCAGGTTTATTGAGAAAATTTAATTCAAAGGGCATAATTAAAGTAACTTTGAGAACTTGAATTGGCATAGAACTGAGTCATGACACTTATTTTCTTAAATCTCTTGGAATGATAGACAAATTGGGTTTTCTGAGGATGACCTAGGTAGGCATTTTCTAACCCTCTAGAGCAATTTGAAGCAATTGGAAATGAAATTAATTAAATTGAAAAAATACTAAATACTAAGTCTTATTTAGAGGACTAAGTTTTAACAAGGTTAGCTGACTCACATAAGACAAAGGCAAAAAAATTCAATAAGGTTAACATAAAATTTCCAAGTATGAAATTTTGGGGGACACTAGCTAGCTTCAATTGGGGGCATATTTATTTTTATCAAAAAGAAAGAAACAAGGATGAGATCTCAGTATCTCTAGTTTTGAGTCTTGTATATTGGGTATGGAGTCATGTAAAAACTCAATCACAAAAAACTACAAAACAAATAAACAAGTATAAAAATAAAAGCCATTGAACAAAAAAAAAACTAAGGACTTATTTATATATCTACAAGTGTTACATTGCTACTAAATTATTTTAGAGCTTCAAGTGTTGTCCATTGTAAAGTAGTGGTAATTCAATTCCATCTTGATAAGCTAGGATAAAGCTACCTTTTTCAGTGATCTTCCATATTGTGAAATTCCCTTTTCATAGTGAATCGAATTTTCCATGCATCCCTTTTGGTTCATGTCACTTATCCCATAATAGTACCAAGTCACCAACTTTAAAATTCCTTTCTTTAGCTTTTTAATCAAAAATATTTTTTACTTTCATCTGATGATCAACTAAATAGTTAGCAACTTGAGCATGCACTTCTTGTAGTTTAGATAAAAATATAATCCTTTGATCTAGTGAATCTTGATAAGTTGCATCTTCAATGGCCTTGGATAGTTGTAAAGTAGGCAACTCTATTATGATGGGTATGTCAGCATCCATTCCATACACCAATTGAAATGGTGACATGCCAATGGATTTCTTTGGAGTGATTGTATTAGCCCACAATGCATCAAATAACTTCTTGTGCTAGGTACCTTGATTATCATCCACCACTTTACAAATGATTTTTATCAAATTCTTGTTACTTGACTTAGCTTGTCCATTCTTTTGAGGATAGTAATTTGAAGGGTGAACTAATTTCATTTCATGTAAGTAACAAAAATAATTTACTTCATCTAAAGAAAATGTAGCTACATTATCTATTACTATCTTGTGAGAAACACCAAACCTCACTACAATGTTTTCCTTGATAAAATCACATATAGCTTCAGAAGTGAAAAGGTTGACAGGAATAGATTTTACCCACTTATAGAAGTAATCAGTGGTAGTAAAACATAATAATGGCTAGCACTTAATTAGGGATTGAACATACCAATAATATATATGCCCCACTAGTAGAATGGTTCATTGATAATGATTGGTTTTAAAGGTAATGCTAGTAAGTTTAGATGTACCAAAAAATGTTGATATGATTGGCATTTAGAAACCCAATCAAAATTATCTTGGAAAATAGTGGTCCAATAGTAACTTGCTCATAGGATTTTATGTGTTGTAACTCCAGCTAAAAAATGACCTCTGTATGCTCTATCATAAAACTACTCCAGAAGTCTCTTCTATTGTTCTTTGTCCACACAACAAAGGAAAACACCATCAATTCCTCTTTTCTACAAACCATTATCCTTTGACTTTAGCTTAATGATCTATCTTTCCTTATGTGTAAGATGAGCTGGGCATTTTCCATAAGTTAGGAAGAAAACAATTTTACTATACCATTCATCAACAAGATCAACAAAAAATACTATGGGTAAATCTTCATTTGATTTATTTTGAATCAAAGACACCATCGTATCTATGTCATCTATTTTTATTTTTGTCATTAGTTGGCACAAGCCTCTTGCTCTCAATAGATTTGTTGGTTTGATATCAATATCAAACTCTATAACCTTAGCCACCCAAGTGCCTCTTAGTAGTTCCAGCTCTTGATGTGTTAGAATAGATTTAACTATAGTTTTAGGTACATATACTTTAGTATTTGAGGAAAAAATGTAGTACCTAAAAGCTTTGTATGCTTTGCCTATAACAAAGGCATGTTTTTTGATATGTGTGTACTTTAGCTCATAACTTTTCAATGGCTAGCTCAGGAAAGATATAATAGATTAAATATCTTCATCATTCTTTTTTAGAAGTATGGTTGACATGGTATGCTTAGAATAATAACAATAAAGAATGAACTCCTTCTTGAAATCTGGAAAATCTAGCACTATAGCTTGAGCTATGGATGCTTTAATCCTTTCAAATGCCAACTTACCTTTAGCATTTCACTTGAAATATCGATTTTTTTCATCATGTCAAAAATATGATGAGTCAACTCAGTAAAGTCAAGAATGAACCTTCTGAGGAAGTTGACTTTACCAAATAATGAATGTACCCCTTTTTAGACATGAACATAGGTAAAATTTGAATGGCTTTCACCCTTTCTGGATCAATCTTTGTTCCTTCCTTTGATATGATGTGACCAAAAATATTCCCTTTAGTCAATACAAATATTGATTTTTTGGGGATTCAAAGAGATCCCATGCTTCCTATACTAGATGAGTAATTTTAAATCATCCAAGTGATTACCTCTCTTCTTGGAGAAGACTATTAAATCATCAAGATATATAACTATGCTCTTATTCTTTAGATGTGTAAATTATAGATACATTATTCATTGAAAAGTTTCTCTAGCATTATCCAACCTAAAGAGCATCTTATGATATGCAAATGTCCCCCATGGTGTTTTGAAAGTTGTCTTATATTAATATTCTCTAGCCACTTTAATCTAATTATATCCTAAATTTTTTTCTAACATGGACAACATATCTAATCCTGTAACTACTTATAAGTTATGGTCCATAATTGGCAATGGACAGTTATCTTTCAAAGAAGCTTGGTTAAGATTCTAGAAATCAACATAGAAATGAATTTCTCCATTTTTATTTCTTACTAGGACAATGTTAACTAACCATTCAAAATGATGAATGGGATAAATGATTTTAGTATAAGTATATTTTGTATTTTAGAAAATATAGTACCTGAGATTGTTGGATTATGATGGCAAAGCTTTTACTTGAAAGGCTTCACTTTTGGCTGAAGTGGAATGTCATGTTGCACTTCTTTTGGTTGAAAGGTCTTCATGTCTTTGTATGACCAAGTGAACACATCCATTTATTTCTTGAGAATCTCAATGAATACTTATTTTTCCTTTTGGGAACAACATTTCCCAATGTTGACCATTTTGGGTTCTTCTTTAGTACCCAAATTAACTTGTTATACTTCTAAAGAAGAATTCTCACCATATTCTTTCTTCTTCTTCAAAAACTGATCATGCTTATCAAAATTTTCTTTTTTAAAAAATAACCCTTTAGGAATCTTATTTCCCTTCAATTCAATTACTTCTTCATTATCATCATGTTCAAGGTCAGTATTACCTTTTATTATCTAGTGTGGAAGTGAACTACTTGCTTCAAAATATAATTCTTCAAAATTATCTTGCTTTTCAAGGAAAGTAAATATCTATTTGTCATCATTGAATACTTGCCACTGATTGACATTGTCTAAAACTTTTGGATGGAAACCACTCTATAGTCACCCCAAAAAAGTGTAAGCTATTGGTTTGACCTGAGCAAAGTTGTAGTAACTACA
The DNA here is from genome assembly GCA_037957365.1 of Torreya grandis. Lineage (NCBI taxonomy): Eukaryota > Viridiplantae > Streptophyta > Pinopsida > Cupressales > Taxaceae > Torreya > Torreya grandis. The sequence goes on along the minus strand of JARHVA010001446.1, from coordinate 2,594,043 downwards.
AGAGAAACATCTCTAGAGTTCTGATCATAAGAAATGAAAATGATTGAAAACATTGCAAAATCAAGTCTTTCACTCAAAACTTGATCATGATAGTGTCTCAACTTTTATTTTCACCTGGTATTGGCCATGAATTTAACTTACTATCAACTCAGCATCTCCTTATGCTTTTAGAATTCTTACTCCTTTTTCTTTTACTTATTCTAGTCCTAATAGTAGTGCTTCATACTATGATGTATTATTGGTATTTTCAAACATGAGCTTGTAATAGTAAGCAAATATTTTACCATCTGGTGATATCAACACAAATGTTACACCCAAACCAAGAAAATAGTAACTGCCATCAAATTCTAGCATCCATATTTTCTCTTCTTCTTCTTATGTCTCTAGTTCTTATATTTCCTTGCCTAATTCAAGGTAATAGACTCCATGATATAATTCTTCAAAGAGAATCTATGATCTTGGGTCATCAAATTTGGAAACTATATACTTGGACTTCTTCTCAAGTTCAAGTTTCTGATTTACTCCTTTGATTGAAATGTGAGCACATGACCAATCCATCTTGACCTCTCCATCTAGATATTTGTATAAGTTTTTACTCAAGTACATCCCATAAGAAATAGGAATCTCTACTACCCAAATTGTCATTTTAAGCCTCTTATCTAGAAAATTTGATAAAATAGCTTGAGCGTATTTGATTTGTCTAATCAAGGGAACTTGTCTTTTCATTGAGTAATATCTCCCTATTGACGTAGTTAAAGTGAGGCCAAGAGAATAAATTACTTTAGCTAGCATAACATTATCATAAGCTCCATAATCTAGGATACAATTACTTAATTTGAACCCATTGATCAAAAAAGAAACATATAATGGATCTATTCTTTTGAATGTGGAAGCAGATTTATGAGAAGTAGTTGTAGCATTGTTTTGAAAAGAGACTTAATTTTTAGTAGGAAAGATACCTTTAGAATAATTGGTTGTATTTTGTAATCCTTTACTTTATACATACTCGACTAGTCTATTCAGTTGATCTAGATAGGACCTCAAGTATTCATAATCTGACATTTGAATCTTGATTTTCTTAATGTGGTCAATAATATCCAAAGAAGGGATGGAAGTAGACAAATTATGACTAACTTAAAAAGTATGAGTGACTGGATTATGAGGTTGTGAAGAAGAGGATGATACATTTTATCTTTTGGAGCAAGAAAAGTGGGTAAAGGATTACCTCTTTTGAGAATGATAACATCTAGCTTAGAGTCTTCTTTTTATTTCCCTTATTCCTTGGTATACTTTTTACCAATTTGTTGAGTCTAGGACTTTGTAAACATTGAAAAAGAGTGACTATGATCTTCTTCACGTGTTTTTTCATAGTTACTTTTTTATTGATATTCAAGGTAACCTATGTTGGATTCATCAGTAAGATCTACAAAATCATCTTCATCAACAAAGCCTTAATCAAGATTAGTAGCCATATGATCTTCTTAATTCATTTCAACGTGATTCTTCAGAGGATATTCAATTGTGTTCTAGTTATATGATTTAGGTCTAGCAATATGATTTCAGTTCTAGTTATTAAAATTGTGTGTAGGTGCATTCTTGATAGGAGTAGCATGAGAACCTTGAGTAATTTACCTTTTAACTTGCATCAAGTCATTATCAAGTTTATGTAATAGGGGATCCATAGTGGTTTGAAATTTAGTTGAAGTAAAACTATCCACCTTAGAATTTGTCTTCTTATCTTTCCAGTCATGATAAGGTCATCATCAATCTCTAGAGAAATGTTTTGAGCAGTTGCTAAATCAGTAAGATGTGCTCTATGAATCTAGTAGCTAACCTCTGGTAATTTAGCATTGATGAAAAATCACTTTTAGTTATCATAAATGGGTTAAAAAACCTAAGAAATTTTGTAGATCAATTTGTTAAACTTAGCAATGAAATTTTGCTTGTGTTCATGTGTCTCTTTTTTAATCTGAGTCAATTAGGTGAGTAGTATGTATGATTCCTCTAAAGTTTTAAATCTCTCTTCAAATTAATTATGCATAGTGGACCAATTTATTATGGTGTGTTAAATGGTAAAACCATTTTGCAATTAAGTCATGCAAGGTTTCAATAAAGAGTCTAATTGAGAAATCTTCATGCTCAATGCCAATCACTACACATGCTACAAAGAAGGTAGCTAAGTGCTCATCTAGACTCTATTTTCCATCCGATGTAAACTTAAGAAAATTATTTCTTTACCCCTTAGGCAAGTCATAGAGAGGAGGCAATAAATTTAATGGGCCAATCACTGCCCCCCAAGGGGCAGGTAGTGGTTGCACCATTATTCTAGGAATAAAGAAATAAGGATTAGTAGGTTGGATTATTCTTGAAGAATTATGTTGCAGCTAACTTACGAGTGTTTTCACTTGTCTCACAAGTGAAAGACTCACTCTTATCATTTTGGTTTGAGGAGGAAAGCTGAAATTAACTTTTTCTTGCTTGTCTCACAGGTGAAAGACTCACTCTTCTCATTTTGGTTTGAGGAGGAAAACTAAAATTAACTTGTTCTTGTAGCTGAAAGAAAACATCCAATTGGACTTAAGCTCTTCTTGCTCTGATGAAAGGTTAATTTTATATATTGAAACACCTATGCTTTTATAAATATTTGTTTAGATTACTTTAGATTTATAATAAAAGAATCAGGAAGTGATTACTTGGCATGTAACAACTAAAAACAAAAAAAATGTTTTGTTTGACTTGAAACAACTCAAGCAAACCATCTATTTAACATGCAACAACTCAAAATAGTAATTACTTTTGAAAAGTAAATCAAATCAATAAAATCAAAGTAATTACTTGTAAAGTAAAGATATCTTCACCAAAATACATGTTTTAAATCACAAATGCACCTTAAATTTTATATGCAGTATCTTATACAATAGTGCAGAAAATATAATGTTGGATAACTAACTACTAGTCTACGTTTATCTTACCCTTATGTAGATAGTATAATATTAGCTCTGGTTTGGTTAAATTCATGTTCCCCAATGGAGTCACCATAAACTATTGGCTAAATATTTTGTAGGCTAGTAAAATTACCTAGGTAGTCATGGGATTAAATTGCCTTTATTTAATGGTGAATCTCTCGTATGCTTATGTCTATCTAATTTTGACTATTCACACTTCCATCTATTCATAATTTATACAAATTATTCACAGGATATGCACAAATTATAATATTTTTGGGAATTACTTTAATCACAAAGTTCATGCACCATACAGAGTGATTTTTCAGCAAGTAAGCAATTGTTTCAGAGAATGTGTAAAGAAGTTTTGAAAAATATAGAATGAAAAAGACTAGAATATGTGAGAAAAAAATTTCACTTCATAATAATTAGTTTTACAGAGCTTATTAAATCTGTACAAATAGATAAACATTCAAGAGATGATAATATTTTTAGCAAATGATTAAGAAAAACTAGGATTTATGTTCATACTTAAAGATAACACAAATTTTACCATTTTAATCTTTAAAAATACACCAAATGATCTCCTTACACACAAAGTTCCACAAAAATTAACTTCATTCTTATTCACTTTAAACCAATTTCACATAGAAAATATAAAGAAAATTTAAACACAGTTTGATATTGCTTAAACTTTCTTGCACTTCAGTTATAATTACTTTCCAAAAATTACCATCCCCAAGAACACAAGCCTTCAATATTACTTATACTAATTAAGATGTCAAAATAAATTAGGAGACAACTCCTTGAATTCTCATGTGTTTTGCTAAAAACTAAAAACCATTGACAAGCATCCTCCTAGAATTTATTTTGTGTGGCATACAACTATTGATGACATGTAGCACTTATTCATTTCACTATTTGAATAAAAAATAATCTCTTTACATGAAATGTAGAGCTATCTCAAGTAATTTTTTTTTATAAAATAATTTCAAGTAATGGTGTCCACCCAAGTTACTTGAATCTTACATTTTACAAAGTAACTTACTTTTACAAATAACTTCACTAAATGACATTGTTTACAAAGTAATTACTTAAAACAAAATTACTTCAGCTACATTTATAAAAAATAGAAGATAGAATAACTTATCAAGAAGAGAAGCAATAATATTCATTCTAATTCATGAACCTCTGATTTTCACTTTTCCCTATATTTGATATGTTGAGACATCATGAAGTGAATTACTACGTCATCTGATTTGGCAACTGATTACCTTTCAGTTTCATATCTCAGTAGTTCTTTTTCTAGCTTCCTATAATAATATTTCACCTTTTCAAGCATGGGTTCAAGCCTCTTGACCTCTTTTTTACTTTTGATTAACTCTTTTATATATTTTTCTACAAAAGGAGTTGAGGTCTTTTCAATTAATTGCTTAAATTGAAGATGTAATTGCTTAGATGTCCTCAATGTTTTCTCAAACCAAACTTTAATGAGATAGAAGATGAAGTCCTCTAGATCAAATTTTACATTGTGAGAATATTCTTCTAAAGTTTTCATTTCCTCAAGCATGGATCCAAAAATTCACATGTGAACAGATATAAGGTGTTCTTCTTTCTTTGCTTTCTTATTGACCCTTCTAAAACAATCCATTCTTCAATTAAAACCTTCTCACTTAAAGTGTTTATTCATTGAAGGCTCTCATACTATAATTCAAAGATTCCATTCTCATTTTCTATTTTATTTATCACTATTTTTATTTGTGCCAATTTATTTTCAATATTAGCTAGAGTACCTAGGACCTCGAGAAACCATTTCTGAGTAGTTTGTAACATTTTTTCTATCCATTCGTAAATTTATTTGGCCTTGTCTCCAATTTTTTCTACCTCAATTATTGTTTGTTGATCAAATGAATCTCCTGAAAGTAATGGTTATTGTGGAATAGATCTTGCCACCTTAGCAATTATTTCACACAACTTAGAAATTTGTTCCTTTAACTTAAATTTATCAACTTTCTCGTCATCAAGCTTCTAGAAAAGAGTATTGATCAGGGTCTGAATGTCCTATTTCAAAACTTCTATAGTGACTTCTCCATGGGATACATTTTTAACTATTAAGTCTTCTTCAGTAAATTCACTTTTATTCTTTCCCTATGGAGAAACTGATATCTCTACAAATTTCTATCCTGGAGGTTTAATTATCAACTTAGAAGTCACTTTGGCACTTTTGGGCTTTTTACCCTTATGATCAAGACTTATCAAAAGCTATAAGTCTATCTCCTCTAATTTCATTTCTTATTTAGACTTAGGAGTAGTTTTCAAATCCAACCATGAAGATAAATTTATACCAGTGGAAGTGGATGAATACAATAGCATTTGTTGTTGATTATTTCTTACCACTATCTATTGAGAAGGAACTTAGTGTGCATCTAAAATATTTTGAACAACATCAAAAACTATTTATTCATATTTTTATTTATCCTTCTCTTTCTTAGGTTATTTATCCTTCTCTATCTCTGACTCTTTCTCAAGTTCTTTCTCCATAGGTTCAACTATTATTTGTTGCTGAGATATCTCCTGAGATGCAATCAACTCTCCAATAGTTATGTGTTGTAGCTCTTTTTAGACTTGAATAGAAATAATGGTGGTATGATCCTCAAAAGGAGGTGGAGGAGGAGTAGGTGGAGTGGATGAAGGTGGAGGAGGAGGAACATTAATCTCCTTCTGAGCAAGTTTCTTAGGAGGTTTAAAGAATGGAGATTTTGGAGGTGGCATGAGTGTGTAAGGATCAACCTCTTTCATTATAGGTTCTATATTTTTAACTAGTAATGAAGATAAAGGTGTGATGGGTGTGGTAAGAATGGGAATGGTAGAAGGAGTGGTTATGGAAGAGACTAGAGGAGATGCAAGTGTAACTTGTTGGATTGGCTCCTTTTCTTTCACTACAGAGTATGTGTCATCAGCATTCTTTTTCAATTTTAACTTCTTTCTTGACACTTGGCTACTTTCTCCTGGCACTATTTTCCTCTTTTTATTAACTTGGCCCTTTTCCATCATTACTGGCACTTTCATATAGAATCCCTTATTGAGAATCCATGTAGAATTCATAGAAAGAACTACTAAAGTTCTTTTAGCAATAGTCCTTCTCGATTCTTTTTGAAGTCCATCTCTGGTAGTGGAGCATTTTCTCCTTCCATGGCATGATAAGAATCATGAATTACTTGCCCGTTATCCTCCATATCTTCCTAAATAGTTTTTAAATTAAATGAATGAATTTTTTCAATAGTCATCCTAATGTTGTCTCTTCTTTTCACTTCAAATTCATCCCTACAATCAATCCAAAAGTCTTCCAGTGGAAGAATGTTCATAGACTCAAGATAAATTAGGTTTTGAGCTATGCCTCTATAATCAAAATTTTCTCTATATTCAACACGTGATTGATTTTAGTTATGATACATTTCTATTTGCACATTATGTGCTTTGTAAATGCTAGTATAGTGATAGTGTCCAAGAACAATGGGAAAAATAATAGAGAAACGGTGAATTTTTTACTTTAAATCATGTAACTCTACCAATTTTTTGCATAGCTCCATAAGAATCCATTTTTTAGTAAGGTACCTTAGTAATTTAACTGGTGTCCCTGTGAAACCACCAACTCTAAGATATGTGAAATTCAAGAATTGAATGGAAATGCATCCAAAATGGGAAACTAATTCCCAAGCTACATCTAATACTCTTTTGGACTCTAAGGCAACATTCAGTTTATAGATGACTTCATAAAATAATCCATCATTAACACTCTTGTAGTGCTTAAAGTATTCAAACAAAGTTAATTAAGGGTAGTATTCGTATATGGGCTTTATTTCCAACCTTTATTTTATAGGTAACCTAGAAAAGGTTCCATTGGATGCTACTACATATACTAGATATGAAGTCATTTTGAAATCAAAGGTATACAAAACATTACTCAGTTGGTGATCAATGTTATCACTTATCAATCTTGATCATTCAATCATTGCATAACTCCTATTAACATCAATGGCCCTAATATATGCATACATCTAGATTAAAAAGCACTTAGCATTCTTCTCTCCATTTATTTTGCATAATAATTGGGTAATATCATCAACTTCTTGAAACAAATTAGATCTCACTATTTGCTTTGGAAACCTTGAGGGTTGCTTTCATTTCCTCAAATAATTAGTATTCATTATCTTGATACAATTTGATGTCTTATTATCTCATTGAATTTTAGCTTTCTCCATTGATACATCAAGCACTTTAGACCTTGCTAGGATATTCAAATAGTAATCAAAATATTGAACATATAACCTTATCACTACATTTCCAATAATATCTTTTACTATCCTAGCAAGAGAGTCATAGTGCTTAGCACATTCTAGGATAAACTCAACAAGTTGTGCAGAACTTGGGAATGTTATAGCTTGTAAGATCCCACCATTAGTCATTACTTGCATAAGTGGTGTCTTGATTATGGCTTTTGATATTTATAACAACTCATTAATAGAAATGTGTCCCATGTCAATATCACTTATCTTAGATAACTTGGAAGTAATATAGTACTCAATAGGATATCCTTCATATTCATATTTCATCTTTTCTTCCTTTGACTTCTCAACTCTCTTTGCTTGTGTCTTCCCTCTCCTACTCAACCATGGAACTTATTCAAGTGCTAACTTAGGAACTTCTTCAATTAGAGTTACTTTTTCTTCCACTCCAATTGCTTATTCTTCTGATCCTAACATTTGTTATGACTGATACTAGGAAGACTTTATATATGCTCTCAAAAACTCCCTAAATGCTCTTGTTGGTTTAAAAAAGGTTGAAAAACTAAGTCAAGTTAATGTCTTGAGTAAAAATCCTTAAGAAAACTTTAGATATTAGGAACTTCAAGCAAGTGATAAGCTCTAAAAACTATGGAAAATTTGTTCTAAGTAACAAGGTGTCAAAACTCTGAGACAGTCTGGATATTATATAAGACTTTAGTGTTAGAAACTTTAAGTAAGTGATAAGTACTTATAACTATAGGTTTTTTTGGATAAGTTACTTGGGTTTTAGGGGATAAGTTACTTGGGTTTAGGAACTCGATGAAGTAGAATCAAGAGGTAATAAAAAATTTGGGTAAGTAATCATTTGTTGGAAATATGAATAGGTTAAGACTTTGAGAACTTTAGGTTTCATCAGACCAACTATTAGGGTTTGGGACTCTGGGTAAGCATCATGTCATGAAGGGTCTAGGAACTATGATTTAGGTCAAAAACTAAGGCATTTACAAAAAAATTCAATGTTTTGGGGATTTTGCTTAGGTTTTTCTCATGAAAAATGTCTCTAAGGATTTTATAAGGTTATACAACATCAATGCATGCAAAAATGACAAACAATTACAAGAAAAACAATAAATAATAGAGAAACTTTCAAAGTGACAAATGAAAACTTATTAGGAGAAAAATGAGATGAATACCCTAAAGAGAAACATGAAATCAAGGGGAAACACTCTACATACTTTGAATGCAAATGGGTCAAGAAGAAAATGTTCAAAAATCACTCTAGAGGATCAAACATTATCACTCAAGGTTCGCAAGGGTAGCAGCTAGGTTAAACAACTTGAAAGCCAAGTAGGAAATGAGGTGGATTTTTTAATATTTATATTGACCCATGCATTTATGATAACTAAGTGACACATGGGAAGAAATTCACGTAAACATTTTCATGTTTGTCAGGTTTAATAAACTATTTTTCTTGAGTTGGTCTATGAAGTCAAGTACCTTCGAAACCCCAGTTTAGTCTATGTCTATGAATACTTCAAGTGTATAAACTCTCACTACTTTTAATTATGACTTTAATCAAGTGTATCAACTTCAAAACCCTAGGTTTGTTATAAGCTATGCTTTGTGAACATACCAAACTATTTTACTTCAGCTTTCACTAGAAGAAAAGCCATTACTCAATTCTTGTTTGATCTAGACAGTGTAATTTGGGTTTATTGATACAACTTACTTCAAAAGGCATAAGTAAAGTAACTTTAAGAACCTAAATTGGCCTAGAAATGATTCCTAACATTTAGTTTCTTAAATCTCTTAGAATGATGGACAAAATGGGTTTTATGAGGATGATCTAGGTAGGCATTTTCTAACCCTCTAGAGTAATTTGAAGTAATTGGGAATGAAAGCAATCAAAGTGAAAAACTACTAAAGACTAAGTCTTATTCAAAGGATTGAGTTTTAACAAGGACAACTAACTCACATAAGTTAAAAGGAAAAAAAATCAATAGGGGTAACACAAAATTTCTAAGTGTGAAATTTTGGAGGACACCAAAAAATTAGCTCCAAATATGCATGCCATGACTGTTTGGTTATCCATATGGGCAGAAAATCATCCTATGTAATTATGTCCATAAAGAATAAGTCTTGTAAGAAGTTATTGGAGGGCATCACCTCAAATTTAGCCACCACCAAATGCAATGCTTGTCTCTTGAGGGAGAGCAAGTCTATGATGAATAGTCATTCCATGGGAGATAGATTTTTATCAAGTGAAAATATGTCAATAGAATAAACAACATCCCATAACTCAAAGTATTTCACATACCTATTGTCAAAAATGGTGGCATCATAAACTGTATCTATGAATTCTATTAAATCTTTGATAGAAAATGGTGATGGCATAATTACTCCCCTGAATGCCTTAGATGAAGATGCCATTTAAATTATATGCAGTGCTTGAAGTTTTCTTACATGCTCTTTGAACAATTCTTCTTTTCTCTATTTACTTGTTTACTTGAAATAATCTCATAGGTAGCTAGGGTTTTTTATGCATAGGGTAGCAATCAAATTCAATTTTAAGTTCGTTTACAAGAAATAAATACTTTAATGGCTAGATGTTGCATATATAGCATTTAGCATTGAATTCCAATTCATGCATTATAAATTCCAAGAGTTCACCTATTTTGTATTTTTTTCATAGTTGAAATCTCGTTAGATTAGTTGGCAGGTAGCATTGGTGAGTAGTGGGAATTATTTTTACTATATTGGCTATATATAGCAGGATTTTAGTATTTAGGGATCGAGAGTTAGGTTTTGTGTTGTGACTAAGCTTTAAAAAATATTTGAATGAATCTTTTGAACAAAAAGCCCAAACAAAAATTCTAAAGACCAAAATCTGTTAGAGAAAATGTTCAAACAAAATTCTCAAAAAGCAAAATCTCTGATGATGACTATTTCAAAAAAATTATTCGATACAAAAACCTGAAGACCAAATCTATTCAAAACAAAAATTCCCAAAAAAATGTCTAAATACTAAATTTCTAATTGAAAACATGTTTATTCATAAGAATTATTTAGACAAAATGTCTGCTATAAAAACTCTAAACAAAAGTTCTGAAGACCAAAAGGTCCCAAGAAGAAGACCCGAGTAATATGTCTAAAAACCAAATCCTAAATAAAACCAAGTCCCAAAAGAACTTGATTAACAAATGTTGAATAAGTTTTCAAATTCAAATCTTGAATAAAAAACCCAATGAATAAGACCTGAGTAAGTTTCTCTAGATAAACTAAGTCTTGGAAAACCTGCATAGTTCAAAAAACTCCTGAAAAAGGCATTAATAGGGGTTAGTCCATAGAATGTATAATACCATGCTTAGTTTAAATACTAAGGAGAAATTCAAAATGGAACTTACATAAACATGTAGAAGAAAGGCTCAAAAGGCAAGGCCAAAAATAATGGGTCCTCATTTCTTTAAGAACAAAACGGGGATGTTAGGTACAACAAATGGTGACTTACAAGGGGAATACTTTTGAGTATTTTAGAACCCATAACTTTGGTAAATAATATCAAATAAACATGAACTATGCCATATAAAAATATTAAAATCATAAATATGAAAGAGACTCGTAAATACAATCATACAACATACTTGCCTTCTCATCCATGGACCTTGTGTGTTATCAGTGACGTTCATTTAACCCTTATTGTAATAAACTTTTCAAAAGCTTGATGAAGTTGTAGATTTTGGTTTCTCCTAAAGGGTGATTAAATCAAGGGAAGATTATGGATTACTCTTTTTCTAACCAAGCATCCATATCCCTAACAGAGATACCTTGGATTCCTTCTCTCTCCTTCCTTTATTTTCTTAATCATGATACATGGTACATTGACCTTATTTCATCATGTGAGCCTTTTAATTTTATTTATATTTTCTTTTGGATTTATTTCTCTTTTTAACTCAATGGTTCTTTTCTTATTTTCTTTCTCTTTTATTTGAATGAAAAGAGGAAGGTTGAAACTCCTGTGAGCTAGTATGGTTATAAAACAAATGATTTACTAGAAGGTCCTCACCAGTTACATCTACACCAATAGTTTTGCATCCCTAATAATAATTATTATAATGAGTGGGATTGATCCAATGAAATAATAAAAATTTATAAATTCATATGAATTACTTAAGATTAACTTTCTCATACCTGGTAGAAATATTCAATTATGACACAATCTAGAATGGTTTATGATTACATACCTACATTTTGAAGACTCTAAACACAAAAATATACCAAATTTGTGAATAGGTCATAAATTGTGGATCCCTTTATAACTTTCCACTTCTATTATAAGTCTATTTAATCATAAAATAAGGGGCTCAACTAGTTGAATTTTAGCCTAGTGATGTTAAAATGAAACAATTTAGATTGTCACGGGAAACAACAAAATAACTTATCTAGAAAGCATTAAAACTAAACTTGGAAAGTAGGAAACTATAATAGGAAAATAATAAACTAACCTATAAAGTATGAAATATATCTTATAAAATCAATAAATCTATATTAAGTAGGAAACTAACCTAATCCTACATCTACCACACTTGTTCATCAATCAAAGGTATCTTCAGATGATACATCCGTGAAATAATGCTTCAAAAACTATCTATTGATTAGATATGTGAGTTCAATTCCTTATAAGTCTTTAGATGGAATGCATTATTTCCCAAGATATCTAAAATTTGATATGATCCAATCCATAGTGGGGAATTTTTTCATTTTATCCTTTCTTTTCATGGGCCTTATCCCAAAGTAGTACCGGATCTGAGATTTTAAATGCTTTGATCTTTTGTCAAACCACCTCTTGACTAAATCTTAGTGTTTGTTGAAGATATGTAGGGCCTAAGTCCTTGAATATTCCATTTATATTATGTCTAGTAGTTTATATTATGCTTTATCATTTAGTTTCATGTATTCTTACATGAATTTATAAGCTGGTAATTTCAACATAATTAAGAATACTAGCTTGCATCCATATGCCAATAGATAGGGTATCTTGTTCAATCTTCCCAAAGGGAATAGTTAAATATATTATGCCAGTCCCTAGGCTTATCCCCAATTGACTTATTAATTTGATCTATCAAATTCTTATTTTTTGATTTAATCAATCTATTTCCCTAGGGGTAATGGTTAGAAGATGACCTGATAGTGATCTAGTTATATGATCCCATTCAGTGAATTTAACTGATATGAATTTTGGTCCATTATCACAAACTAGAGAAATATAGGTGCCAAATATAGTTGTGATGTGTTCCTCCAAGAATTTAATCACACCTTATGCTCTATAATTTTTTGTAGCCACCACCTCAATCCATCTAGTATAGTAGTCTGTGTCAGTGAGTTCAAACTTATGGCTTGCTGAGGAATTTAGGTTAATGACACCAATGAAGTCTAAACCCTATTAGGTAATGGTCTTCCTTCAACAAGTTGCAAGGTAATTGTTGCATATACTTGTCTCTTAGCTAAAGCTTGTCATTCATGGCATGTTCTCACATGAGTATGAGCATCCTTGAAAATCATTAGCCAATAGTAGCCCATTCTTAAGATCTTCTAAGTTGTGGTATTCCTAGATAGTTGACCACTACCTATCTTTTGATGCAATTTTTCTATAATCTCTTTAACTTATTTTGTAGATACACATCTAAGATATATGCCTTCATAATTTATTCTATAGATAACTCCTTTCTTGATTATGTAATGAGTAGCTTTCAGCCCCAAAGCTCTCCTTCATTCTCTTTTGAGTTCTGAGGAACAAGTACCAGTAAGTAGATATTTTATTATGTTAGTATAAAATTATTCTTTAGATACCTAGGCCTCACATACCTATTCAATAACAATACATGGATTAGGTTCAGTCATGAGTTGAATGATGCCTTAACCCCAAATTATCTTAGTAGGCTTGATTTCTATGTTGAATTCTTACAACTTTGTCATCCACTTTCCTCTACATTCTCCTAATTCATTTTATGATAAGGTGAGCTTAACAGTAGGATCAGGCATGATAGCAATAGTCTTATTCCTCAAGTAGTTTCAAAATTTATTTACTACTTTGACAAGATAAAAAATTTATTTATCAATCACAGATTACCTGAGTTAAGCATCTTTTAGATTTGTTCTCATAAATGCAATTGGATGCTTAGTATCATATTTATTTTGTGTTATGATAGTAATAATTGTATGCTCTAAATCAAATGAGTACAAATAAAAATCTTTTGTAAAATCTAGACTAACTAACACTAGGGCTTGAGATATTACATCTTTAATGTCTTGAAAAGACTTTTGAGCCTCAATTATCCATTCTATTTTGGAATCCTATTTGAGCATTCCATTTAGGCGTCTAAAAATATCCATAAATATTGAGATAAACTTCCTTATGAAATTAATCTTCCTAAAGAATGACTTAATTTCCTTCTTGTTATTCGGTGGTTCAATCTTTAAAATTCCCTAAATTCTATCTAGATCAAAGACAATCTCTTCTTTGGTAATGATGTGTCCTAAGATATTGCCTTTAGTTACTATAAATATGCTCTTCTTTAGGTTTAATGAGATTTAAAACCTTCTATATCTCTCAAAGTTTGATTGCAGATGGCCTACATGGTCATTCCTATTTTTAGAGAACACAATAAGGTCATCCATATAGATGATTATGCACTTACTAGTTAATCCTTTAAATGCATGATCCATGGCTCACTAAAAGGGGGATATTATATTTATTAGGTAAAAATGCATCCTTTTATATGCATAATTAACCCACTTTGTATTAAATACAATCTTCATTTTATCCTCTGATTGTAATAGTACTTGATTATAGCCTAAAAATCCATCCAAGAAGAACATCATTTTAGAGCCACTTACTATCTATATCACCTCATCCAAGGAAGCCGGAGGATAGTTGTCCTTTTAAGAAGCTTTTTTCAAGTTCCTAAAATTAACACTTAACCTAATCTCACTGCTCTTCTTTTTGACTAGGACCAAATTGGCCACCCAAGTAGAATGTCTGATTGGTAATACTATCCTTGCACTTAGTAGCTTTTCAAATTATTTTAGAATAAGAGGCTCTAGGATAGGATTCACTAGTCTTGGTCTCTATTTTAATGGATTATGGTTTGGTTTTAGTGGAATTATATGAGTGATTACCTTAGGGTCATAAACCTTCAAATCTTTGTATGTCTAAGCAATCACATCTTTGTATTGAGTGATTAATTCTTTCACTCATCATCTTTCTTCTATGATGCAGTTGAGGCCAATGTTAACATAACATGGGCTATGTTCATTTCCTATATTCTCCATTTGAAAGTTAGACTCATTGACTTTGGGTTGTCTTAGCTATTGAGCTTGAGAATATATGTGAAATGGTATTTTTAATGAGATAAAACTAGTTTGTAGATGATTCTCTTTGAGTTGGATAATACCTTCCTTTTTTTACTCCTCTTGATAGAGATGATTGAATTCCTTATCATAAATGATTTGGGACTCAAATTTCTCTAATTTTTTTACAAACTAAATGATCTACTGATCATCATCAAAGACTTAGAAATTTTCTACATTATTAGGAATAGAAGGACAATGTACTAGCTCAATAGAAAATCTATTTACCTTGGATTGTTGGAGGGGCTCCAAATTAGTAGCAACAATAAGTAGTGAGTCTATAGATTGATTTTTATCTCTAGGAATTGATACTATGTTTAAAGTTTAAAACATATCAATTAGATACCATGATCTATGTTTATATCTTTTCAAATAAGTTAACTTACACTAGTATTTGTTTTTGACCTAACTGACTACCAGCTCTGAGTCATCAAACACTCGCAACTAATTTACATTATTCTTGAGTGAAAATTGCAATCCCAAAATTAAAGCTTAATATTCAACCCTATTGTTAGTTCAATGGAAATGTAACCTATATATTTTCAAGAACTTATTCTCCTATAGATCAATCAGTTCAATTCTTATGCTTGATTGGATCTGGCACCATCAAAGTGTAAAGTCTATAACTAATTAGAGATTTCAAATTCTATCTCTTTTATTTGATTTTTCATACTAAAATTATAAATTCTAAGGCTAAGAGATTCATACTTTACCTATTCATTCTTCAAATTATACTATGTGATAGGCTACTTCATCCTTGGTTCCCTGTCAATCCAAATTTGATTTGCAATGCCTCTCCTTGGTATCCAGATGTGAGAGAAGTCTATAGAGAGATATCCATTGAGCATTTTAGACTAGTCCCTACTCAAAAATAGTCCATAGCCTTATAGTATGTTTATTACAAAGATATCTATAGTCATCTAGACTCGTGGCTTAGATGCTACCTGAATACGTACATTAGTCAATTCCCCAACCACTGGTATAACCATTGTATCTAGTTGTGAAACTTTTCTCTTTGAAGGGATTAGAATTAGACTAAGATTTTGACATATAGAAGTAGGAATAATAGTTTTTTAGGATCCAAAATCAACTAAATAATAATGAATATTCTTACCAAATGCCCTAATAGTTAGCAAAAAGGGTAGAAGTTCTAGCTTGAGTTTATAGATGACATTGGTGTTAGTAGCTTTTGCTTTATCTATAGATGCTCATATCCTTCCCATAGGGGTCTTTCCTATGATATACTTCCATATTAGCTCCTTTTGTTTAATGATCTGAGCTAATTCATGAAGAGTAATATTTATTTTGATTTTTTCATGTCTTTAACAATGTTGTATCCTCTTTTGCTCTATTTTTCCTTATTCTGAGGTTGATCATTCCCTTTTGGGGGAGGTGGATTGTTGTTAGCTTTAGGATTAGGTGGAATGGCTATGTTATTTGGAGGAATATAAATTTTTAATGGATACCTGTTCCTTAAATTGTAACCACCTTTCTGGAATTACTATAAAGCATGAATCCCATTGATGATGTCCTCTAATACATTGTCATCTTCACTTGGAAAGGGAAAATCATGCATCTCAAAGAACATGGTAGTGCTTGAAGGATTAAGAAATTGGTGGGAGTCTAATAGATTAGAAATTTGGTTCTATCTTACTACTTATCATTGAAATATTTCAAATGTTGCATAAAATTCAACACAATCAAGCTCACTATCCTGAGAAGTATTATGGATTCTGCACCAATTTGGTAGAGTTGTATCTACCATTTTAATCTCTAGAAACTTTCTAAGCTACTGTGTGTTGTTTAAAGGCCTATTGAATGGTCTATTTTACCTCTAAAATCCAAAAATTTAATTACCATTTGGATCATTAGCATTACCCATCTTTCTTTGCATGCTAAGGAAGTCATTACTTAGCGTTTAAACCATCTTTTGAAGAGCATCCAACTCTACCTTTGTAGATTCAATACCCTAGATAATAGCATTAGAAGACTTGGCCAATTGTTGATTTTGTTAGTAACCATTACCTTGTGTATGGTTGTTTAAGAAACTATAATTTGTCTATGTAGTCTATGTTAGAGGAGGAAGCATGTACAATTGGTTTTGATTGAATGCATGAATGTTCTAATTTACATGTGGCATTAGATTTAATGATGGGAAGCCATTGTTGATGTTAGGTGTGTTAGGCACTTGGGGATTGAGTTTCCTATCAATGTTAATGGCCTCTTTGTATGTCAATGCCAAGTTAGTGGTAGTAGTTAATCTTCTCAAGAACACCATAGTATTTGGATCCAAAGCATTCTTATACATATCCAATGCTAATGCTTCTTTTGTTTTATACCTTGGGCTTAACCATGTATACAAATTGTGAAACCTTGCATTGAAATCACAAATAGGCTCATTAGGATCCCTCTTCATGAAAGTAAAGTGTTGATATATGAAAATGAGACTGGTGACCTATCCAAACTATGTAAGAAAATTTCTTTGACATGCATTCCAAGAAGTGATGGAATTTTCTATTAGATTCAGATACTAATCATAAGCAGCATCCATTAGCATAAAAAAATATTGCATGAAACATCCTCATTAATAACATTCATTAATCTTAAACCAGCTTTAAAAGATGTGATATGCACCTCTATTGTTCTTACTCCTAAAGGAGAGAGATGGTAAATATTTTTTAGGATTCCCAGGTAGGTCATGCACATCCCCTGTGATGGCAATAATAAATCCAACTAACTAAGGTGATTGAGCCATGGGATGATTAACAAGTGAAGTGCTCCTTACTATAGAAGGTATCCTAGGTCTGTTAAGGAAAGTTGTTACAAATCTAGGTCTCTTATGATTTAATAATGGTGAGACTAGAAGACCAACCTGAGAACTAGATCTGTTCACTCTCCTAGGTGACTCTAGTATAACTCTATGTATAAAGTAACCTCTTTTATCATAGGTTGGAGCCCTCCTAGCACAAAAAAAAGAATGTTAATGTGGGTTTTATGTACACCAATCTCGTAACGAGGTAGCCTCTAATGTTGTAGGATCTCAATGGAGGTAAACTCCACTCCAAGGCATGAGTTATAGGCATGAAATCTTAATAACCAAGTGATGGAATAGTGGGCATGGCATACAGGTTGTTAAAAAAAATTATGGATGGAGGGGTGGTCTCTAAAAAGGAATTAAAATCTAGATGAGTTGGGGGTTGGATGGTTGTTAATCTAGAGTGGGTGGGTCTCAAAATAAACTCAAAAAGAAGGGAATGGTAGATCATAAAAGAAAGGTTCTATGGCTTTAAGAATCACCTCTTTGGCTAGTTTCTAAGTGGATAAGTGATTTTAAAACCTATGTTTGTTGTTATCATTTATTTCACACACACAGTCAGACATGGTCAAGTAGTTAAAGATAGTCTTGTATAGGAAACTCACAGGCCTTAGTCAAAGGTTGTTCCTTTTAGAATAGCTATTGCATACTCTTAGTCAAGAGATTATGGCTCAAGCTTAGTGAGGTATCATAGATAGCTATTACACATACATAGAAAACTATATCAAATGAAAGCACCTCTACACACTTAAGATTATGAATCAATTAACTTAATCTCCAATAATCAATGTAATTTACTAATCCTTCAATAGTTTTTGCACATATAAGACTAACATATCAATCAAGACAAGAAAGAACTCCATATATTTTTCACACTAAAAGTTATTAAATCATACAACCAAAATAAATAAGCCTAATTACACAAACATTGGAAAGAAAATATGCAAACACATGAGTTGACAATCAGAATTACTTCTGCTCTTATATATTAAAAATCTTTTGACCCTTTAAAAACTATGGGTTACATGTGTTTAAATAGATTTGGAGAAGGGGTCACCTCATCCTCCAAGTACATGTAAAATACACTACATGGTGTAGTTAGAACTTAAGTTCTAATTATGGAAAAACCATATAAAGTTATCTTATAGTTGTTGATAGTTCAAGTTAATCTTTACAAAATCATGCAACATGTGCATGTTTACAAAATGAATAAGTTACTTTTACAATATTGTTTGAATTATAAGAAAAATATAAATATGAAATACTCACTACTATAGAATATACATGCAAAAACTTGGCCCTTTACGGCTGTGTTGATGTCTGCATGGCTACATAGACTTTAGTTGGAGTAGTAACTATAGTTGTTGACGTAGAACTAGAAGTGGCAGCTTGATTCTACTTCTTCTTTGCCTTTATCTCAAGCCAGAATTTATGTGACACATCATGATGCTATATAATTTTTTCCATTTTCAAAAGAAAGGGTTTATGCACCCTATTGACTTGCCCTAGGAACTTTTCTTGCTCTACTTTCATCATATTAAAGTTGATTTTGAAGATCTCAACTTCAGTCACCTTTTTCCTAGCAAAGCTTAATTCCACTTCAATTACTTCTAATGGCAACCCTTATAAACTTTGTTTGAAATTATTTGAGGCCTCTTGAATAAGCTGATCAAAGTTCATCTTATTGATCAACTTTATTTTAGCATCTTTCACTTTTGACAATTTTAACTCATCCAAAATTTGTAGGATGAGGGCCTCATGCTCCTAGTATTTTGGGACCAAAGCCCCAACAATTTTTACCCATTCCTTGACCTATTTTTTTCTAATGACCACCATGTTGAGTGCATTGGATGCCTCTAATGGTATCATTAGGTTGGAATGGTTATCTACCTTATTAGTTGTGTATACAATTAATAATTTGAGTTTATTATCATCTGACTTAAAAGAATTAAATAATTGGTGAGTACTGACAATATGGGGTTTAATTCATCCTACATAAACTCTAATGTTTCTAAATAATTATAACACTTTTATGTTTCTTCCTATACCTTATCTTCAATTCTTACTAGAATATGTATTGTCTTTTGTTTCTCTTTTATTTTCTCCAATTCTTCCTCTAGTTCTTGTCTCACTAGCTCTGTGCCTTCATGAATTGACACCATGGCATATTTATGTGCTTCATCCAAAGACCTAAAATATTAATTATAGGGAGATTATCCCACCTATCTATTTGATCTTTTGGACAAGTAAAATACTTCTTGCCTCTCTTCTAGAATTATTTCCCTACGAACGTGATCTTCTAACTTCCTCTTTCTTAACCTCTAAATGTTCCCAGATAGCTTGTCAAACAAGTTCATGATGGATGAGAGTTTTATTAACTTAAAATTGGGCATTTGAGTAGTCTTATATTTTAAATCAATGGCCCATGAAAGAATTATTAACTAGTTAGGGTATATCTCCTTTATGGTTTTAACCATAGTCTCTTCTTCAAAATCCTCTACTAATTATTGCTTTTTTAATACCTTGAGGATTATGTCAAGTGGAAAAGGACAAATGATTTTAGACCAATCCAAACCTCCATATTAGGGGAGTGGATGGACTATGATAGCCTGTGTTGCCTTATTCCCCTTGAGTTTGTCATAATTCTTTACTGGGATGAATTGATGGATGGCATCAATAAAGTGATCTAGGTGGATGAGAAATGGAGTTGGGAAGTGGCCATGGTTATTTAAATATTCTTGGCTACCATTTTCCTCTTTAAGGATCTAACTAAGGTAGTGTCATAGGGGATACTATAGTGGCCATGATGGAAGTGGATGGTATGGTGGTGTAAGATGGATCAATAGTGGTGGAAGATTGAGTAATAGTGGAAGGGTCCTTCTCAATTTTTGGAGTGAGTAGAGGGATATGTAAGAGAGAGGAGGAGGTATAGACACTAGGAAAACCACACATTATGATACTAGATGTTGAAATGCCTTGGGATACCTTAGGGACCACCTAGCCCTTCTCAACACATTGACCAACTTATCAGACCCTGAGTCTAGTTAGCTACTTAGCTAAACTAAACTCACTAACTTACTAAATTAATCATGAACCTAACCCTTTTAAATTAATTTGACCCCTTTTCCTCTAAATACTCAACTATCAATGATTAGCTTAACTATGGATGATTAGCCAGACCATCGATAGTTAGGTCCTCACCTCCCTAAACCCATCACCAATTGTGTGCAAGTTAATGAGGCACAATTAAATATGTTCACCTTATGCAGTACTAAAAAACTTTCAAGAATCGAAATCATCATGCCAACCTACTAAGTAACCTTCTATCCTCCATCTTTCCATGTCTATAAAATGAGGAGAGTAGAAGGTGAAAAGGATCCACAATCTATGATCAGGATAAGCATTCTTGCACATAGGTATTCAAAATTTGAGCCATCCACTTAGTCTTCTACTAGAAATTTAGCAATAATAATAGAGATCTAAACCTCTGTTGAAATTTCTCTCAAGGCAAAAGTACTATTAATCTATCGAAATTGCTCCATTCATCAACCATAAACCACTTAGTAAGCAATAGATATATTTATACTTCATCATTATTATTATTTTTACCTTTCTACCCTATCAGAATTTTTTGTACCTATCTTCTAATCTCCCATTTCTAACCATATCTTTAACAAACCATTATCAGACCTTTCACTTAGCCTACAACCTCTTTTTCTAAACACTTTCAAAATCCATAGAGAACCATCAATGGTTACCTAACCATCAATGGTCACCCTCAACCATTGATGGTTACCCAACTATTGATGATTATCTTAACCATTGAAGGATAACCCAACCATCAGTGGTCACCATGGAATGAAATAATAACAAGTTATTTCTAATCCCTTACCTCCAACCAAACCTAACATTTTATCCTTGCTTGTTCACAGACCCTTGCATAATTTTATCAACCTAATCTAGTCTATTAAGCACTAGTATTGACCTAATTTTTCTATATTTAGTCCTTTCATTTTAGTCTCTATCAAGCATTCACTTTCTTCTTGTATTTCATTTTGGTTATTTTCTTTTATTTGATGTAAGCATCTTAATTTTATCTCTTTCAACATCATTTTTATCAAAGAGTAGATTGATAGCCTCATAGCAAGCTCATGCTTCTTGGTTCTAGCTAATGCTAGGCAGTCTACCTAAATATCTTTCTAGCAACCCCTTTTTTTAGTAATTTTCTTATCTATAGGTGGTATTTCCCACCATGGAAAAGCAGTGTTAGAAGATTCTAATCATCATAGATAAAGCAAAAACATCCTTATGCCAATAAGTAAGCAACAAATTTGATAAAGGGGGTAAATTAGTTGCATTAGGTCCACCCCACATGACCTCTTAGACATCCTAAAATTATTATATTCATCATTACACACCTTTGTGTATGCTCAATATACTCAAACATTAGCCTTGTACACACGAACAACATGAACAAAAAAATAGTCAAATTATAAGAATTTATTCATACTAAATATGGATTATTCAAACTTAAAATATATATATAAATGATCCTCATGGAGTCTAAAACACTCTCTAATAGATCAATACCCTAGAAAAATCCAAATACCATCAAAATAGCTCAAATATCCTTCTCAAGTCACTTACAAAACATGGTCAAACACATAGTCAACTTAGTATATTACTAAATTTAATTGTATAAACATTCAAACCTTCTAACCAAATTCACTAGATATGCCTTGAAGTCTTCTAAAAATCTTATTTTTAATGCATCAATAAATTCATCCTGGATCAAAAGTTATAGCTCAAAAACTAAGCACCATCTTTCCTTCCAATGATCACTATTAAAAATCAAACACTTTGTCAACATATTATTCCCTTTCATAGCTTTAATGAATATGAATTTTCTATCTCCCTCAAAATTATCCTGATCTTTAACTATGTTAAACATCTATTAGTTTGATCTCATATCGTGTTGGTAATTTTGACCAAATATGCAACGTCGATCTCCTTAGAAGTAACTCAATCTTTACCTTTGCTTATTTTTAAACATTGATCACTTATCATCTTCTCATTGATTCCTAATAATTTGGAACAAATGCACTTTATCTATCTCTTTGAGAGTATCTTGGACTTTAACTAGCTTAAACATCAGACACTTTGACCTCTTTGACTGAATATGCATTATAGATCTACATCTCTACAAACACCCGCTCACTGTTAGATCCTTATCTGGTCATAATCTTTACCTTTTGAAAATTTGGATAAGTATGGGAACCTCTAAAATTTATCTATAAGGCCAAATTTGAACCTTCATAACTTTTATTGTACTCAATCGTGTGTCCTAAAATTTAAACCATATGATCTTCTTTCATAGGGGAATCCATCCATATATCAAGCTACTCCTAGAACCTTCATGCATATGAAATATAACATCATAAAACTACTTACTTATCTCTACTTAAACTTAGACATTATGCTTAAATTAAATTTTTACTGTAGATATGTGATGTGATTAAACATGCACTGTTAGATCTCTTTTACAAATTTTGCTAAGCATGGGAAAACATTGCAAACTACCTAGAAAATTTTCATAGTTATATATTTTACTCCGCTCAAATGTATGACCTAAAATTTATACCTTAATAATGTGGGACTAATTTGATCACACCCATATGACCAAATCCCCCTAAGTCATCCATACATGGTAATGGTGATTTTATTAAACTGACTACTCAAATTTTTTAATCACATAACCAACTATGCCAAGATGAACATAATAAAGAATTGGATGAATACCATGCACTTCCACAAGCTCTCCAATCATCCTTGACCTTTGATATAACCCCTCACATATTCTCAATACTTCAAACCCATCCCTAATAATGCCAAAACTAAAGATCGACCAAGCTGATTGATGAGTATCATTTAACCCTTCATTTAATCAA
This sequence comes from Torreya grandis, assembly GCA_037957365.1. NCBI lineage: Eukaryota > Viridiplantae > Streptophyta > Pinopsida > Cupressales > Taxaceae > Torreya > Torreya grandis. The sequence continues at coordinate 2,570,642 of JARHVA010001446.1, read as the reverse complement.
TCTTTTAGATTGATGTCTATCAAACCAGGGTTGGTGTCTAAATTTTTATGCAATAGAACTAGTGATGGTATACCTATAGATTTATAAATGATTTCTAAACTTCTTGCTAAAACTTAACCATTACTTTAACTAATTCAACTCTCTACTTGAAATCAAAACACACTTTCACACTCGCTTGAAATTGTAAATTTAAATCTAATTCACACTTGATGAAATTGTAAATCTAAATCTAATTCACACTTGTTGAAATTATAAATCTATATCTAATTCACACTTTGCTTAAAAATTTAAATTTAACTCTTCATTCACACTTGCTCAAATAATGAAATACTATTGAAATGTAAACCCAAAATTTATTGTTTTATGAATGACTAAGACATGCAATGATTGAAGATACTTTTTTTATCTAATAATGGAGAATTAATTTAACTTAAATATAAATAACATATATAAATTCCTAGTTCCAAAGAGATTGGGCCCTTGCTTTTCTTAGAGTTAGGAATATAATCTACTCAATACTAAAAATTGGAATAATTTTGCATGAACTCATGAAAGCTGGGAAGTTTACAATATTCTTAGAGCTCAAAATGTAACTATATTCATTATTATTTTGCTCTAGATGAAAATGTACATATTTATAATCATACCTTGAGCTAAATATAGTATGTGGAAAATAGAACCACTAGTTAATTTTTTTCTCCCCAAAGATAAGAGATTATGATTTATTATAATCCTAGAGAATCCAACTATTATAAAAAAATAGTTATATTATCCCTATAATAGTTTTATGGTCTAAATATCTACAAAGTGTATCAAAAATGATCCTTTTTAAAATGGAAAATAAATATTCCTATGGTGTGATCTAGCTTTATCCATCCTTCTTTCCTGCAACTCCCATATTTTCCAAATCTCATATCTACAAAGTTTATAGAAATAGACCTACAGAGTCCATAGATTTTGGGTCTCTAGTGTCCATATAAGTAGTTCTTTAGAGTTAGTAGAAGTCATTCTATAGAGTCTGTAGAAGTGGTTTTGTAGAGTCCATAGATGTTGTTCGAGTGTGTCTGTAGCTTTAGAAAACTAGAGTGATAACTAGAGCTTCTTCCAAATGCTACTTTTGTCATCTTTTTTGTGTATTCTTTCAACATCAACACACTAAAACATGCTTTTTGTTAGGTAGAAATGATAACATAGTAACTCAGTCTTTGGTTTGACATAAATGAGATAAAGTATCTATTTTACATGGTATAGTAAACTAAAAGTCTATGATTTTCATAAGATTATATCCTTAGAGAGATGAAATGAAGGAATTTCCATGTCAATAATGAGCCATATTTTGGGCTCATCATCTCCCCTAGACTTTACCTTTTTCAAGTCCCATTTCAAAACATTAGCTAGTGTCATCACTTTTGAATCTATCTTCCATGCCTTTGCTTAGATCATGATCATCAAATTCATACTCAATATGATTGTCTTTATCACTGGTAAATCCTTTATACATTTAAACCATTTTTTTCCATATATAAAATTGTTCATCTGATTGGGTTGTCTAGTTTTGCCATCCTAAAATGGCTATAAGTAACAAAGGGGGTCTGTACCTGATTCTGATCCATAGTTTTTTTCCATTAGAATTCAATAATACTACAATCTCACCAAGGACTACTTCAACTCTTCTTCTGCTCCATCTCAAATTAATAGGAGATATAACCTCATGTCTCTTGAGAGAAACAAGTAACTGATCCCATATTTTAACACCAACATTGAGAACTAAATAAAATTTTTATCTTATAAATAGATCAAATGAAACTGTAAAATTATATAAGGCTTCCAAATAATTATTTTTAACACTAGGCTTGTAATAGGCACTCATGAAATCTTATTTGATTGCTCTATAAATAGGATAAGTTGGTCTAATACATAGTTCTATGGTCTTGGCATGCCTTGTGTAATATTCAAATCCACCTTTCCAATCCAATTAATTTTTTAAATTAGAATGGAGGGATCTCAACTGGACTTCCCCTACATGTAAATTGATCAAGAATTTAGTGTTTTCACGTTCTCCTAATATAAAATCATGTAGGTAGAACTCATAAAGAAGATCTAGATTATCAAGCTCAGATTTGTAATATGTTTCCAAGAATGTAGTAGGATTCAAAATCTTGTAAGGAATATGGAAAGATATTCTGAGAGTCTACCATATATGGAATTATTCAAAGAAAAATAAATTATATGCAGAGGAGGGTTGTCAACAGGCTAGAGGAGCTTCTCCCAATTGTCAATCATTTTTCAAATCTTCCTCTAAAGTTTGGTGTTTAGTTTCTAATTCCTATTTTTCATCTGCCAATACTTTTTTTCAAGAAATTAAAGATTTATTCTCCTACTTGAGTGTTTGAAACTCCTCTTGAGCTTGATGCAATAGTTCTATTGGAGGAATGTATGGATAATTGGTTTGACATCCCTGATCAATAAACACTTTAGGAGAAGTAGACTGACTATCAATTTTAGTAATAGCAAAAAGATCTATTTGAGAAGATTTCACCAATTTTTGTTTTAAAAATTTATTTTCTTTCTCAAGACTCTTTATATATATCCATGTATTGACCTCTTCCTCTTCCTTATGTTATATTGTTTGTTTTTGTTCCTTAATTTTTAAAGCAAACTTTGAAGATACTATTTCCAATATTTGTACTAAGTCAGAATTATGTTGATCCTTAGTGTGTAGTTTGCTAATTATGTCTATAATATCGGTTGCCTATTGTTGGATCCATGTTTGGGCTTCAGAAATATCTTTGGTTAACTACATGATAGAACTCTTTGGGTTGGATGATTCTCATTTTTCAAATGTACATGGATTTTTACCTTTATCCAATGGAGATTGTTGTTCTTCTATTGTGTTGCTTTGCTCAAGTTCTAGTTCCTATGTTTTTATTAGAGAGGTTCTTAATTCCTCCTATAGTTTCATGGTAGGGCCTTTCCTCCTGTTCATCTATAGGAGCTACTTAAGGATCCTCTTGTTATATTATAGATTATTTTACTGATGATTGAGATAGTTGTTTAAGACAATCCAAAGTGTTTGTTGCTTCTTGTTCATCTTCATCCATAAAGATCAAATTCATTCTTCCTTTTTTAGTTTTCTGCACTTCATTTGGTTGTTCTTCTATCGTTAAGTCCTTAGCCTTCTTAGGTTTTAGTGAGGGAGAAAATTTTATTTTTAGTTTTCTTCTTCTAGAGTGGAGGGTTGGTTCCTCAACTGGTTTCTGAGGTTATTGTGGAGGCCTTTTGGGGTTTTAAGTAGCTTGAGACCTTATAATTCTAGTTGAAGAGGGAGGAGTTTCTTTGATAGTTGTTGATTGTTTCTATGATCAGTTTGATCCTAATGTCCCAGCTTCTTCCTATATAGGTGGGGTTTAAATTTTTATAATGACTCTATTTTCAAAGGCTTCCCAAACTTCTTGCCCCTGTTGTAGGAAATAATGCTAAATAATTAGGTGAATGAGGCCATGATGCTTGAGGGAAGCATTAGGGGTGGTGGTCATTACTTGGAGGGCACCATACAATAAATATGGAAGGTTAATTTTTTACCGAGGATTTTATCTACCATATTTTTTAACTACAACAGGATTTTCATGGCTTTTCCTCCTAAAAATCTACATTTCCCTTCACACGTAACATATTTAATTACCCATGATGCAACAAATTATTAGGGCTCTAGAAGTTAATCTCTACAGATCCCCTTAGCTTTCCCTTTTGAATTAATTAAACATGCATCTCCAATCCATTCATTACCATTAAATTGAGCAATTAGATCATTAAATAGAACTCTTCTTGTTAATTTCACTCCTTCATTTAGAATTTCAATGATTTTACTGATAAACTGACTAGATATTGGAATAACTATTCCTTCAATATTAGAAAAATTAGGAGTAAAGTTTTTCAAAAATTCACTTACCAATGGTTCATAGAAGCCCTAAAACTTCTAGATAAATGGTAGCCATCCATTTACCTAAAATACTTTTAAGAAGCTCTATCACTAAGAAAATTGGTGGCCTTCTTTGGCTCTGACCTGATCTTTTATCCCATGCCTTTTTGCTATGAATATGGAAACTAGATTGCTCTCTAACTATGAAAATGTTTGTTAAATGTAGGTAAGGTTTTACAGTGATTATCCCCTTTTGAAATCTATATAAAACACTTCAAACTCACTCCATAGTTACCTCTATGGTGTGTTATGCATATAGGGTTAATATCACATAATCTAAGAACAACATAATCATAAATTCACATGCATTTATCCATGTACTTGTCATCTACAGAGTGGAACTACTGACTATTGTTGTGACCTGGTCGATGACATTACTGCTGAGATGATGGTGTGGTATGGGGTAGTTTAATTACTCATGTGGGGGGATGATGATTGTGTTTTCCACCATAATATTTTAACATATAATGATTAAACTATTTTGATTTAATGCTTTTGATAGGATAATGCCATAGCCTCATCATAATGATAATGATGTGAGGGATTATGTTTTATCAGTTATGACAGGTGGACCTTCACTCCTCACTTTGCATGTTATGATTACTCCTCTTTAGGGAATAAATGATTATCCATTTGTACTTTATCATCTCCATAAAGTGAATCTTATTTAAATCAAAAGACTTGTAAGGTACTAAAACATGAGCAAACAAAACTTTATAACTGATTTAGTCATACCTCAAATCTTTTTCATCTTGTGCCATTTGTCTTATATAAGTAGATTTGAACGAATTAGTTAGCATATTTTAAGGATAAATTTTGATATTTATTGCATGTGGAGTTTAATCATGATTTTCATGACCTAAGTTCCTATTTTTTCTATTTTTTCCCCTTGGCTATCCATTGTTGGTTTTCTAACCAAGGCCCTTTTATGCAATACATGACTAGCCAGCAGGCTAGTTTTCCAGTCATATACTGTCAATAGTGTCCTTAAAAGGATTTTAACTATTGAATTTTTTTTGTTTATATGATCTAGAAGATAAACATCAAGGAACAAGTTTCTTAGAAGAAATAAGTTCTTCTAAGAAATTTAATTGGAATTGCATAGTCTGGATAAATTCCTCCTTATTGAGAGGCTTCTGGTAAAGTTTTAGTCTATGTCCATTGACTATCAGAGTCCTACTATCATCAATGCGTATTAACTTGATAGACCATTTTCAAAGACCTCCTCTATTTGATATGGTCCTAGCCATCTTGTCTATGTTTTTCCTTTAAATTGTTCAAATTTTGAGTCAAACAATAATGTCTAGTCTCCATTCTAAAAATTTTGTGGTTTGATGTGTGAATCATGCCAAATCTTCCTCTAATTTTGCACCAATTTAGTCCTCTATAATGCTTCAATTCTCATTTCATCAAGTTGATTGAGTTGCATGAGTCTTTCCTTTTATGCTTCTTCTAATTTAATTCCTACTTTTGATGTTGTTTTTAATGTTTGTAATTCAAACTCAATAGAGAATAGAGGTTTCTTACCATAAACTAGCTCATAAGGTGAGAATCCAGTAGTTGTTTTCCAAGTAGTATTATAATCCAAAAATTCTTCTAGTACTTTGGCTACCCAATCTCTCTTGCTGGTACTAATGATCTTTGTTAGAATATTTTTGTAATTCTCTATTTGTAACTTCAAATTATCTATTAGCTTGTGGGTGGTGTGGAAAATACTTGCTATGTTGAGATTGATAAGTCTTCATGAAGTATTCTATCATATTTAACATGAACTAGGGTCCCTGATCTAAAACTATCTCCCTTGGAGCACCAAATATTTGCATAATTCTAAAGTACAATAAGTCTACCACAAATTCTTCTCGATCATGAGTTAAAACTTCCACTTCTATCCATTTGGTGATATAGTCTGTAAAAATAAGTAAATACTTCTTTCGAAGGGGTGTCCATAGGTCCTACAAAGTCAATTCCCCATTTCTCAAATGGTTCCAAAACTAGTTGATGATGGAGAGGCATTTTAGCTGAAAGAGTGGGTTTTCCTATTCTCTGACATGCATCACACTATCTAACATATTTAGTGACTTGATTGTGAAGATGAGGCCAATAATATCTTGATCCAAGGATTTTTTGTATATTTCTTTTGGTTGAATAATATCCTCCCCCTGGTTCATCATGATAAGCCCTGATGATGTTATATGCTTCATCATTTGTGACACACCTACAAAACACATGATCAGGCCCAAATTTAAAAATTATTCCATTAATCCATTTAAAAGAAGAACTTTGTATGATTAAAGTTTTTCTTTCTTTATGTGAAAAGTATGGAGGAAACTTCCCTGTAGTAAGGTAGTTAGCTATGTCAACAAACCACAAAGATTTTGTTGAGATAGAAAAAATTGTTCATCTAGAAAATCATCTTCTACTAGTTCTTCCTCACCTAATGTGATGGTTCTAGACAAAAAGTTAATAACCACTTGAAATTTTCCTAGTTTATCTATGATAGTGATATCAAATTCTTGTAAGAGCAACAACCATCTGATAATTCTTCCTCCCACTATTGGTTTATTGGTAAGGTACCTAATGTCTAAATGGTCTGTTTAGATAAATACCTTATAGCTTGTTATATAGTGTCTAAATTTATTTATTGCATATACTACAACAAGAAATTATTTTTTAGTTGTGGTGTAATTTCTTTCATCAGGAGTCATGTTTTTACTGATATAATAAATTACATACATATGACCATTCTCATCTTTTTGTCCCAAGACTGTACCTATTGTTGTATTGGAAGCATCCATGTATACATGGAAGGGTTGTGTCCAATCTGGTCCTCTTAATATGGGAGCACTATTGAGCTTTTCTTTGATTGCCTCAAATGCTTGTTGGCAATCATCACTCCATATAAACTCATTGTCCTTTGTAAGCAAAGCAACCATTAGAGTAGATATTTTGTTGAATTTATCTATGAAGTGTCTATAATAACCAACATGGCCCAGGAAACTCTTAACTTTTGTTTATGTGTGTGGAATAGGGAGGTTATAAATTATTTCAATTTTATTTATGTCTATCCGGATTCCTTTTACAAAAACATGGTGTCCTAGAACTATTCCCCGATCCATCATTAACAACCATTTTTTATGGCTTAATGATCACTGATGCTCATTACATATAGTCAAAACTCTTTCTAAATTGATAAGATCTTCCTCATAGGTCTCTCCATGGACTATAAAATCATCCATGTAGACCTCTACACAATCATTTGTGACGTTAGAGAATATTGCTAAAACTACTCTTTGAAATTTTGTTGGAGCATTACAAAGTCCAAAGGAAAGTACTTTGTAGGCAAAGGTTCCCTAAGGATAGGTGAATGTAGTTTTATCCTAATCCTCAACTACAACTTTGATTTGGTTATATCCACTAAATACATCTAAAAAAAAGAAATATTTTTTCCCTACCAAATTGTCAGAAACTTGATCAATGAAGGGCAAAGGAAAATGATCCCTTGAAGTGACTTTATTCAACTCCCTGTATTCCATAGACACACACCATTTCCCATTATTTTTTTCCAAAATTATTAATGGTGCAACCCATTGGCTATCTAAAATAGGATAAATAAATCCTATATCCAGTAATTTTTGAATTTTTGTTTTAACTATCTCTCAATGTTAGGTTTATTCTTCTCTGTGGTTGTCTCACTAATTATAATGATTATATATAAATGTAAGGTGTATAAATACTTGGATGAATCCATTTCATGTTATTATAATCCCAATAAAAAGCCTTGGTATGTCATTATAGGAATTCAAAAAGTTGAACCTCTTCATCATTTCTCAACCAACTATTGATGTTCAAGACTTTCCTAGGCAATATCATGAGAGGCTTTGTGTATGGATATTTGGATTCCACTTGTTTAAATTCATAGATTAGTGAATTTAGAGGACAATGATGGGGAAGTAATATATGGAATGTGGTTATATTTTTAACAAACCCATCTCTAGGAGGAATATCTCTTTCTAATGGATAATGGAATGCACTTAAGAACTATGTTTGTTGTGTTTTTCTGAAATTCCATACACTTACTTGGATCATCCTATGATCATATGATGAATAATCATCAAGAGTATTGGGAGAACGGGCCACTAGTAAATCTATATAGTCTATAGATTCTAGACTAACATAGTCCATAGATTCTGGGCTGGAAAAATTTGTAGACTCTGGACTGGTATAGTTTTTAATTTCTAAATATGTTCCTATATCACCCAATTTTTCTAAATGATTTTTAACTATAATCATGGCCAAGTTTGATAGATCATTTTTTTTTTATCTAACTTGTCTAACCAAAATGTTTTCTATGTGGTTTACTGATGGTTTTGTAGGAGGATACAAGGAAATGCATTTTGATCTTAGAGTATTAGAAATGGTCATGTTCCCTGACCTACAATCAATCAATGTAGCTACAGTAGCTAGCCATGGTCTTCCTAGGATTAGAAGATATCCCAAATTCTTTGTTTTAGGTTGCAGTATCATAAAATCAACTAGATATTTCCAAGAGACAATAAGTACTACAACATTTTCTATAGTTCCTTTTGGTTTGGTTATATATTGATCTGCCATTTGGAGAATGGTAGATGTAGGTTGCATTTTCATGAGGGATAGTTTTTAGATAGTGTCAGTTATCATGGCATTGCTAGTTGCCCCTAAATCCACTAGAACATAAGGAATTTCCTTTCTTCCTATTGTGACTTTTATAACTGGACTACCTAGATTAACATACTTGGGTATTAACAAATTTCTTGCTAACAAATTAGTTTCCTTACCATCAACATGTATGGTTTTTGGGTACTGTTTCTTTCTTTCAGGTGTTTTGACACATAAGTTCTTGATGAGTTTATTTAATTCTATAATATCTTTAATAGCTTGTAACAAGGGTACTTTAATGTTGATCATTTATAATTCATGTATCAAGTCTGATTTCATCTCCCTTCAATCTTTCAGGAAAAGGAACTGTTGGAATAGTGGTGTTTTCCTTGTGTTTTTAGAATTTTCATTGATTTCCATTTCCTTGTTATTTGGCAATTTTGTTTCTTCATTTTCATTAGGTACTTCAGAAATGAGAATTGAAAGTTGTTTTATTATTTTTCTTGATATTAGTTGTATATTAAAACAATCAATAGCTCCCACATTCATTGTGTCCCCTTATTTATTAACATAAATAGGTATTGGTAGTGTATTTTTTGTATTATCTATTGGTTGAGTAGGCATTAGAGGTTGATTGACTTGTTATAGATGTTAGACAATAGGTGGTGGCATGATGGTCTACTATTGAGGTGGTCTTTTTGGTTGGTTATATTACTGATATAGAGTCCATGATTGTTTCCATTGAGGATTCCATTGTGGATGTGGATGTGGTTGTTGTGAGGCACCTATGGCTATTGTGGCAACATCCATGTTTGAGGTGACACCCAATCTTGTCCAGGATATGACATTTAAGCTAGGGAAATTTGAGGTTGACCCCACATAGATGGAGGTGTAGGGGCATTTCAGGGTGTTATCCATGGATTAACTAGATTTCGTACACCAAATTATCCTTGGATCTATTGTTGTGGAAAGAAATTTTGTCTTTGAGCGTTGTTTAACTCTTTAATGGTTTAAACATTTGCTTTTATCTAATTTTCTAGAGTAGGAAAAAGGGTACAATGATTTATATCATGGTCTTTCCCTTCATTGATTTCATAAGAAGAAATGTTGTTCTATCCAGGGGATAATCTTTAAGGGCATGTTTCAGCCTACACTTGGGACAATATATATCTAGTGGTTCTATTGTATTAGCTTTACCCTAAAGGCCATCCAACATAATGTTTAACTAGACTAAAATGTCTATTTTTATATTAGCAAATTATTCCATTAGTTTTCCCAACTCATTGGATTTTCCTAATTTCACTTTCCTCAATCTTGGTTTTGTCCAAGAGTAATTGGTACATAGTTCTGAGATTTGATGAAAGGCTAGTTTATTTGTTTCCACCTCTCATGAGATTTAATGCATCCCTAACTTCTTCATCTAATCCCTTGAGGAAAACAAGTTTCAAGACTTCCTTAGTAAGTGGATAACTGCTCTTTTTGTGAATAAACATAAATCTATCCAAATAGTCTTCCAAAGACTCATCTTCATTTTGTTTGAATTTAAATAAATATTCTTTTCTTTCTCTTACCCTATAGTAATACTGATATTTATTTAGGAACTTAGTTTCCATGTCTTCCCATGTATGAATGGAGTTACCTAACAAGCTCATGAACCATCTAATGGATACATCTGTGAGAGTGGATGGGACCAATTTGATTTTTTTATTAGATGTTGTATAGTCATAAGTTTGATAAATTACTTTAAATTCAAATAAAAACTAATCAGGGTCTTCTATAGATCTTCCCCAAAATTTTGGCAAATTAGTAGGGGAAATGATTTGAAACAATAGGAAAATAAAAAGTCCTTCCTGGTGGTGCAACTTGTTGGTTTTGTTGTTGAGCCATGTCTTGTTCTTATTCTGATGGTTCTTCAAAACTAGGATTAGCTTCCCAATGTATGATTGTATGGCTGGTTGAAAGTTGTTCAAATTCCTTAGCCCATTCAAATGCTTCTTCTAAGTCTTTTGTAGCTTCAAGATAGTCTCTTCCTATGAGAGAATATGGATGAAATATTCCTATAGGACTTGGTTTTGGTACTATTTTAGTTTCAAATAGAATTTTAGGGGAATCCTAAAGATGTGATTTCATAGCTTATTCAAGGCTCTCAGCTAGAGATGGTGAAGGACTTTTTACTCTATATTCAAAAGAAGGGGTTTCAACAAAAGATGTTGAAGAGCTTTCTACTTCTAATTTTGGATGGAATCTAGGTACAAATCATCCTTTTGAATCTCTACACCGGAACATAATTTTATTTTTTTAAAAAATTTATTGGGGGGTTTTGTTTTGCATTCTAAAGCTAAATGCAAAGAAATAAATTCTAATTTATGAAAAAAAATTAATCTATAGTGCAAAAAAAATTCTATAAAAACCATCAAATCTAAAACTTGTAAAGAGGTATTCACATTTCACACTATCAACATCCAAAAACCTAGACATCTAGCCTAAGATACTGAAGTATCCTGACTTGACTCGCCAGGCTGGGTAAGATAGTGCTATACTGAGAACTTTGTTTTTCTACTACCACCTAGATAATACTTTCTAACAAATTATGAATCTTATAATAACACCATTCCTCAGCAATTGCACCAAAAAATTATGAGTGTCATTTAACCCTTCATTTAATCAATCTTTTAGATTGAGATCTATCAAACCAAGGTTGGTGTCTAAAGCTGTATGCAATAGAAATGGTGAAGGTAGATCTATAGATTGATAAATACTTTCTAAACTACTTACTAAGACTTAACCACTACTTTAACTAATTCAACTCTCTACTTGAAATCAAAACACACTTTCACACTTGCTTGAAATTTTAAATTTAAATCTAATTCACACTTGCTAAAACTATAAATCTAAATCTAATTCACACTTGTTGAAACTAAAAATCTAAATCTAATTCACACTTGCTGAAACTATAAATCTAAATCTAATTCACACTTACATGGAAATGTAAATATATATCTAATTCACACTTTGCTTAAAAATATAAATTTAACTCTTCATTCACACTTGCTAAAAAAATGAACTGCTATTGAAATGTAAACCCAGAATTTACTGTTTTATGAATGACTAAGACATGCAACGATTTAAGATATTTTGATTATTTAATAATGGAGAATTAATTTAAAATAAATATAAATACCATACATAAATTCTTGGTTCCAAGGAGAGTGGGCCCTTGCTCTTCTTAGAGTCAGGTACTAAAAACTGGAATAACTCTGCATTAACTCATAAAAGCTAGAAAGTTTACAATATTCATTATTATTTTACTCTAGATGAAAATGTACATATTTATACTCATACCTTGAGCTAAATATAGTACACATAAAAATATAACTACTAGTCAATTTGTTGCTCCCCAATTATAATCCTAGAGAATCCAACTATTATCACAAAATAGTTATATTATCCCTATAATAGTTTTATGGTCCAAATATGTACAAAGTGTATCAAAATTAAATCATTTTTAAAATGGAAAACAAATATTATTTTGGTGTGATCTAGTTGTATCCATATTTATTTCTTGTAACTCCCATATTTCCCAAATCTCAAATCTATAAAGTCCATAGAAATAGACCTACAGAGTCCATAAATTTTAGGTCTACAGTGTTTGTACAAGTAATTCTATAGAATATATAGAAGTAGTTCTATATAGTCCATATAAGTGGTTATATAGAGAACATAGATGTTTTTTGAGTGAGTTTGTAGCTTTAGAAAACTAGAGCCACAACTAGAGGTTCTTCCAAATGTTTCTTTTGTCATTTTTTGTGTGTATTCTTTCAACATCAACACACCAAAACATGTTTCTTGTTAGGTATAAATGACAACATAGTAACTCAATTTTTGGTTTGACATAAATGAGATAAAGTGTATATTTTACATGTTATGTAAACTAAAATTCGATGATTTACATAATATTATATCCTTAAAGAGATCAAATGAAGGAATTTCCATGTCAATAATGAGCCATATTTTGGGCTCATCACCTGCTTCAAGCGTACTAGGACAAAAACACTCCAAAATTTATCAATGACACTTATACTATCAAGACACTTCATCCACTCTACTAGAAACCTCCATGACATCACTAAAAACTCTTTAAAAATCTCCCCCTTTGTCATTGATGTCAACACCCATCATACAGCTCACCTTCTTTCTCTCTCTTCGAGCACTCTCACAATAGGAACCTTCTCCCCCTTTGACATAATAAAAAAGTGGGGAAGAACTGATCTTAAGGACCTAAAAATACTATCAATAGGAGATGACCACCTTATAAATATGATAAAAAAAATCCCCTTACCTTGACCTTATCTCTTCTTGCTTTGATAATTTCCTCTTGTTACATGTCAACACTCTTTGTAACCAAGCACTAAAACCAATGAAGAATTAACACAAAAAATCACTAAAATATGATGGAAATCACTAATAAATATCTTAGAGGGAATCCCCTAAGATCTCTAATACATTTTACCTCTTGATCCTCTTTAGATCTTCATACAACATGAAGAACCACCACACAAGCTTACTAGCCTTCTCTTTCAAGCCACCTCAATGACCACCAACAGAACTTCATGCCACTCACCAAATAGGAAAAATGATTTAAAAAAACTTGATAACTCACATTGAAACATTCATTCCTTTCTCTTTTTGATAAACTGAGCAAAAACATCAAATCTTCATACTAGGCCTATCTACACTCCTTGTAGCCCTACCTAGAACTTATAAAGCCCATAAATTTTAGTATACATGCTTTCAAGACCTAAAAATTCATATCTAGACCAATCTCATATTCCCTCTTAATCACATTAATTTTCATCACCTAGATCCTCCTTTGAAACATACTTCCTTCAAAAATCTACTAGCTAATTAGCCCTCTATTTTGAAAAAAACTTGAAAATTTTGAAAAACACAAACCTTAAAATATATGTGAATCTTGATTTTAAAACCCATTTGTCCCATTCAACCTATTAAAAATCCTCAAACCTGAACTCATAATGCAAACCACTTTTCTGGCATATCCCAAAACTCTAAAATCTCAAAATAAACAAGGTCAACAAAACTCCTTCTGGTTAATTCCCACCTCTAAAAATTCTTTCACACCTAGATACAACCATCACACACTTATAGATAAATATTTAAGGCTTAAAATATTTGTGAACCTTGACTTCCTATACCATGGATTTGATCTACAATAAGAAAGATAAACTTGGGAGCACACAAAAACCTCCAAAAGGCACAAATAGGATCATCAAGACACAAAACCACCTAAAACACATCACAAAGAAGTATACAGACATTTCTAAGAACCAAAATCTTTTTGGCATTCCATTAATCTCATTATGCCACCTAAAACACCCATTTTGATCATGTATACATTAGATACACACCAAAAATAGATTATGACATCACTCTAACCTCATCAAAGCACTTTTCCCATTTTGACACACCAACTCCAATTGGAAACACTCATCTCTTACCTTTTTGGACCTTCTAAATAACACCATAGCAGCACTTTCTTCTCCAATTAAAAGAGTCTCTTATGAAGCATAGACATAAACCTCCTCTACACCATAATTCTCTAAAACAAGTGAAGCCAAGAGTGGCCCACATCTCCTCAGTAACCACTGGAATCCTTGTATATCTATAATACTTCTTCTTTTTCTTCATAGTCTAAACTTTGACAAATTGTTCCTATTATACATCACTCACTTTCTCTTTTATGATAGGATATACAACATTTAGAACAACTATGGAATATTGGCATACCTTGATCACTGAAGTGTCTTATTTGCATTTTAGAACATTACCTTCAGACCTTGACAACCCATGAACCAAGATTTAAACTTACTCACACATAGTAGTTTTCTCATTATCATCATCTTAAAACACATCATAACTAGCCTCAACTAGAACCTTGGTCTTCTCCTTGAGCTTGGTCTCTTTACTCATAACATGAACAGATAATGAGAACCCAATTTTTGTATCATTCTCTGCCATAACAAATAAATAACTTAGACATGAAAACTCATCATGACTCATACTTACCACCTTTCATTTCCATGAGTTAACTTGCCATCTTTCTTGCACTCTAGGACCCTGATTAAACCTATTCTATCTTGTAGGCCTTTGCTTGTAGAATCTACCAATGTGACCTCTCTATTGATAGTTGAAGTAAAATATACATTTTTCAAGAACCTTATCATGACTTTCATGAATATAATAAAATCTTGTGACATATCCATTATTTTGAAAATTGAAACAAATTACTTCTTTTGAAGAAGACTCACCTTTTAGGCTGATGACACCCTTATTCAACCTTATTTCTAATAGGTCTCTTACATTCTCTAGCTCTATGACCAAACTGATTACATGTGTAACATTAACCATTGAAACTTGCATACCTCATGGAATTGGTTGTCTAATCTAATTTGTCTTCATGATACCATCATCTTAATTCCTTGACTAATTGTTGACCTTCAAGGTCTGATTTACATTAGTCTTTATCTTGTCTTGAGTTTCATTTTTTAGTTCTTCTTTATATCCAAGACCATTTTTATCACTTGCATGCTTTTGATCACCTAGAATGTTGTCTATATCACTTGAGCTCTTTTAAAATCTCAAAAATGACTTCATCTTACTATATGTCTTCTCTAACTCAGCTTTTAATGACTCATTTTCAATTACATACCTTGAACATTCATCTTCTTTAGCTTTCAAGATTGTAGACATGATTTTCAATTAAAAACTGAGATGCTTGACTATATCTTCATGCTCCTTGGTGTCTTATTTCATTCTTGACTCCAACACATTGAATTTCTCTTCATAGTCCTTTATTTGAAACTTTATCTTCTTGTTAATCTTCTTCTCAATTTTCAATTCTTCAAGAACATTCATCAATTCAATCTCATAGTTCAACTCATCTTTATCATCATTTAAAGCACTCCGAGTAGACTCTTTTTGATATGAACAACTTCCTTCCTCCACTATGAAGAGGGATTTATCTTCAATAGGACCATCATCTTCATGATCATACTGTGAGTCATTATCTTCATTGTCATCTAATGAGTTACAATCTTTATTGTTGTAGAGACTCTTCTTGTTTTTGAATGACTTCTTCTTGTTGTCATACTTTTTGAATCCTTTCTTCCTTTTATCAGACTTGAATATCTTCTTGTCTTCATCTTGGCCATCACCATGTTCTTCATCATCATTATTTGTATGCTTATGAGGGAACTTATTATTAAAATGTCTTACCTCTCCATAATTGAAGCATTTGAAGAGTATTTTACCCTTATACTTACCTAACCAAGTTTTTAATTTCCTTGTAAACAAAGCAATTAGTTCATCTTCATCAATGTCAAATATGGCATCCTCCTTAAGTTTCTTACCTTAAAACTTCTTATTTAGATTCCTTTCTATCTTGAATGATGCTTCTTTCTTTGGTGGTATATCATAATTTACTCTCATCTTATAGGCAATAAGGATGTCATGCAATTCATCCATCTTCAACTGAGTAAGATCATGACTTTCTTCTATATCAAACACTTTTGAATCAAACTTGAGAGAGATATAGACCTTAATACCCTTTTAACTATAGTAGCTTCTTCAGGATTCTATCCAAGACCTCTGACGATGTTCACAATCTCATCAACTCTCTATATAAAGGATGCCATA
Source organism: Torreya grandis (assembly GCA_037957365.1). Taxonomy (NCBI): domain Eukaryota; kingdom Viridiplantae; phylum Streptophyta; class Pinopsida; order Cupressales; family Taxaceae; genus Torreya; species Torreya grandis. The sequence continues at coordinate 2,554,315 of JARHVA010001446.1, read as the reverse complement.
GAATCTTCTTATTTAATCTTAAAACTCTCAAATTGTCTTTGGTGAGTCTGCAATTTTGCCAACATAGCCTTTGATTCTCCTTTATAAATAGTCTTTACTTTATCCCACATTTGTTTGGTAGATATGCAATGGATTACCTTGGTGTATTCAGTCTTTGAAAGACCAAAAGTGATAACATTAATTGTTTTAGAATTATTCTCAAATAGTATCTTATATGTAGCACTAGATGGAGGAATAGTAGGTGCAAATTAACCATCCACAATAGATTGATAAGTGTCAAAACCTATGGACATAATGTATGTCCTCATCCTTGCACTCCAAAAAGCATAATTAGATCTATCTAACATCTATGCTTTCTTAGTGGAAAAACCTCCTTGTATTTGATGGATACCCATATTGTAACTTGGATCTACTTCAAGATGTCAAACCTTTACCAAAGGACCTGTTCTGATACTAGTTTTTAGAGGTATAAACCACTGAGAAGGAATGGGGGTGAATCATTGGTGGAAAACAATCTAATTCAATTTCCAAACCCTTCAAATACTTAAGCATTCAATACAACCATTTATGAAGCATTCAATATGTTTATAGTAATAAACAAATAGATAATGAATATTACACACATAACACAAGATCTATGTGGGAAACCCTCTTGGGGAATAAAACCCACTCTCAATCCCAAAAATACATGGACTAATTATCTTATAATAATTATGCAAACATGAGACTTTAGTGAAACCCTTATTCCATAAGGAACACCTACCCTTAAAATGGTCAAATCCTTCTAACCAAATTTTAATGAAACACCTATTCTATAAGGAACACCTACCCCTAAGATGGTCAATAATTCTAACCAAAATTTAGTGAAACACTTATTCCATAAGGAGCACTTTCCCCTAGGATAGTCAAGTCCTTCTGACCCAGATGTTGATCTCCCTCCCAACACCTATGATATGAACATCTCCACCTTTGAAATGATGTCTTCAATAAATGATGATGGAACTCTAATTTAATAACCCCTTAAAAACACCCTCTTTATCTCATACAATCCTCTCACACAATCATACCATAATCTCTCTTCTTCTTCACTCAAACTGCCCTTATATATGCACTCAAACCTACAAATCCTTCTTCTATTTGCTTATCTCCCCAATCTTCAAACCTACAAGATCACTATCTTTGACATCAAAAATATAATCTATAGGTTATACACATAATTATCAACTTTCTCTTCTCTACAACCCATCCACTGGGCACCCACCCTTTCTTCTTTTCCTTTGATCTTCAACTCTTGCACACACCTCTTCTTTCAAGTAAAGAAATGACCACCTTTGATTTCACCTTTTATAGATCCATCATGATTATTATCTTCTAGGTCAGCCATAATACTTGTCTTAGACCTTTACACTTGTAACATATCTCAATACCATCCACACATGTTGGTTATAGTAATTATGGGTCACACTTAAGGAGCTATGCCTTTCAATTAGGCCTTAGTAGCCCTTATATGTCTCATGGAGACCTATTCACCCATTTATCACTTCATTGAGAAATTTAGAAACACATGACCAATTTAAAATGCATAAGTCCACTCCACATGACCTCTTAGAGATCTTCAAATGATTACAATCATCATTACACACCTATGCATATACTCAATCTACTCAAACATTAGCTTTGTACACTAGAACACCATGAATGAACAAATAGTCAACTTCTAAGTATTTGTTTATATTAAATATGGATTATTCAAACCTCTAAAATCTATATAGATGATCCTCATGGAGTCTATAACACTCTCCAATATCACAGTCCCCTTGAAACATCCAAATACCATTAGAGCAACTCAAATATCCTTCTTGGGTCACTTATAGAACATGGTCAAACACATAATAGTCAAATTTAGAACTTAATAACTTTGATTTTACAAACATTCAAACCTGATAACTAGATTCATTCGATATGCCTTAAAGCCCTCTACAACTTTTATTTTTACTATCCTTGCTTAAAAGTTATAGATCAAAAACTAAGCATTAGTTTTCCTTTGTTAATTTGAATATGCAAAATACAACGATCATTGTTAAACATCAAACACTTTGTCAACATCTCATTTCCTCTCATATATTAAATGAATATGCATCATCAATCTCCCTCAAAATTAGCTTGATATTTAACTATGCTAAACATCTATTATTTTGACCTCATCTCATGCTCCTTGGTAATTTTGACCAAATACACACCATTGATCTCCTCAGAAGTAGCTTAATCTTTTCCTTTGCTTACTATTTAACATCAAGCACTTGTCATTATCTCAATTTTTCTTGAAAATTTCAAACAAACTCACTTCATCTATCTCTTTAAGAGTAGCTTAGACTTTAACTAGCTTAAACATCAGACACTTTAACCTCTTTGACTTTATACACATCATAAATCTACATCTATACAAATCCTTGTTCACCATTAGATCCTTATCTGGTCCTAATCTTTACCTTTTTCAAATTTAGCTATGGTGACCTTTGAAATATGCTTAGAAGGCCAAATATGAACCTTAATAACTTTTTCGGGCTCAATTTCATGTCCTAAAAGTTAAACCATATGATCTTCTTTCATAAGGGAATCTATCCATATATCAAGCTACTCCTAGAACCTTCATGCATGTGAAATATAACACCATCATATTGATTACTTAGCTTTAATTGAACTTATACATTAAGTTCAAATTAATTTTGTGTTGTATATCTATGATGTGATTAAATTTGCACCATTAGATCTCTTTTGTAAATTTAGCTAAGTATGGGAAAACATTACAAACTACCTAGAAAGCCAACTTTACATAGTTATATCTTTTGCTCCACTCAACTGCATGACCTAAAACATGGATCATAGCAACTTGGGACTAATATGATCATACCCATATGACCAACTCCCCCTGACTCATCTAGACATGGTAGTGGTTATGTCATCAAATTTCTCACTCATATTTTTCTATCACATAATCAACGATGCCAAGATGAACATAATGAAGAACCAAATGAATACCATGAACTTTCACAAGCTCCCTAGTCATCCTTGACCTTTTATAAGACCCCTCACACATTCTCAATACTTTAGACCCATCCCTAATCATGCCAAAAGATTGACCAAGCCTACTTCAAGCATACTAGGACAAGCACACTGCACTTTTTGTCATTGACACCTAAACTATTGAGAGACTTCATCTACTCACTTGGACACTTCCATGAAATCACTAAAAACTCTTCAACAATCTCCCCCTTTATCATTTATGTCAACAACCATCATATAGCTCATCTTCCTTCTCTCTCTTTAATCACTCTCATAATATAAACGTTCGCCCCCTTTGACATAATGTCAAAATGGGAAAAAACTAATCATGAAGACCTTAAAATAATACCCATAGGATAGGACCACCTTATAAATATTATAAAAACTCCATCTTACCTTGAGCCTACCTCTTTTTTCCTTGACAACTTCTTCTTGCTACATTCTAACACACTTTTCAGCCAAGTACTACAACCAAAGAAGAAAGAATACACAAAATCATTAAAATTTGATGGAAATCACCAATAAACATATGGTAGGGACTCCCCTTAATATCTATAAGCCATTTCACCTCTTGAGAATTTTCAAATCTTCATACACCATGAACAACCACCACACAAGCTTTCTAGCCTTCTCTCTCTAACTACCTCAAGGACCACCAACAAAACTTCATGCCACTCACCAAATAAGAAACATGATCTAAACCAACATAAAAACTCACCTTAAGACACTCATGCCTTGCTGTTTTGAAGAAACTGAGCAAAAACATCAAATCTTCACACTAGGCTTGTCTAGATTCTTTATAGCCTTACCTAGAATTTACATAGCCCACAAATTTTAGTAGATATAATTTAAATAACTAAAACTTCATGTATAGATCACTCTCATATTCCCCCTTAATCACACCAATTTTCATCACCTATATCCTCCTCTACAATATAATTTTGTCATAAATCTACTAGCTAATTAGGCCTTCATTTTGAAAAAACATGAATAATTTGAATAACACAAACTATAAAATCTTTATAAAGCTTTATTTGATAACCCATTTGGCCCATTAAACCTATTAAGAATCCTCAAACCTCAACTCATAATTCAAACCACTTTTTTATCATAGGCTAAAACTCTAAAATCTCAAAATAAACAAGGTCAACAAACCTCTTTTTGGTCAATCCCCACCTCTGAAACTTCTTTCACACTTTGAGACAACTATCACACACTTCTAGATCAATATTTGAGACTTCACACCTTTTGGAACATTTATTTACTATACCATGTCTTTGATCTACAATAAGATAGATAAACCTGGGAGCAGACAAAAATCTCCTAAAGGCACAAACAGGATCATCAAGCAACAAAACCACCTGGAACACATCACAAAGTAGTGCACATGCCTTTTTGAGCACCAAACTCTTCTTTACATTCCATCAATCTCATTATGCCACTTAAAAACACCCATACTGATCCTATAGACATTACATACACACAAAAAACACCTTATGGCATCATTCTAACCTCATCAAAACACTTATCCCATATTTTCACACAAACTCCAACTAGAAACACTTATCTCTTACCTTTTAGGACTTTCTAAAGAACACCATAGCAATACTTGATTCTCCACTAAAAGGAGTCTCTTAAAAATCATAGATAAATACTTCCTCTACACCATAATGCTCTAAAACAAAGTGAAGCCAAGATTGGCCCACATCTCCTCAGTAACCACTGGAATCCTTTTATAGCTATAACACTTTTTGTTCTTGTTCTTCTTAGTCTAAACTTTGACAACTTGTTCCTTTTCTACATCGCTCACTTTTTCTTCTATGATAGGTTATACAAAATTAGGAGCAACAATGGAATATTGACATACCTTGATCACTAAAGTATCTTCTTTGCATTGTATAACATCACCTTCATACCTTAAAACTTTATCACACATAGCAAGTTACTCATTATCATCCAAACACACCTCAGAACTAGCCTCAACTAGAACCTTAGTCTTCTCCTTGAGTTTGGTCTCTTCATTCACAACATGAGCAGAAAATGAGAGATTTTGGCACTTTCCAAATTCTATAACATTCTATTCAAATAGATTACTTAGACATGTAAGCTCATCGTGACTCACACTTACCACCTTTGGTTTTCATGAGCTAACTTGCCTTCTTTCTTTCACTCTAGAAGCCTGATTAAACCTATTCTATCTTGTAGGCCTTTGCTTGTAGAATCTAGCAATGTGAACTCTTTGTTGATAGTTGAAGTACACTATACCTTTTGAAAGAATACTATCATGCATTTCCTGATTAGAATAAAATCTTTCAACATTTATATTCTTTTGAAAAATTTAAACAAACTACTCCTTTTGAAGAAGACTCACCTTTTGACCGATGACCCCCATCATAGTTCCATGCAAAATCATTTCTAATAGGTCTCTTGCATTCTCTAGCTCTATGCCCAAACTAATTACATGTGTGAAAATAACCATTAAAATTTGCATGTCTCATGTCATTTGGTTTTCTAATCTTATTTGTATTCATTTTGTAAGCATCTTCTTTCCTTGACTGATTATTGACCTTCAAGGTCTGATTTACATAAGTCTTCATCTTGTCTTGAGTTATATTTCTGGTTCTTCTTTGTATCCAAGACTAGTTATATCACTTGCATGCTTTTGATCTCTCAGATTATTTTATAGATCACTTGACCTCTTTTCAAATCTCATAAATGACTTTATATTACTATATGTCTTTTATAACTCAACTTTTAATGACTCATTTTCAATTACATACCTTGAAAATTTATCTTCTTTAGCTTTTAGGCTTGTAGACAGGATTTCTAAATGACAACTGAGATGTTTGACTATATCTTCATGTTCCTTGGTGTCTTAATTCATTCTTGCCTCAAACACATTGAATGTATCTTCATAATCCTTGATTTGAGACTTCATCTTCTTGTTAATCTTCTTCTCAATCTTCAATTCTTCAACAGAATTCATTAATTCAGTCTCATATTCCACATCATCTTTATCATCATTTGATTCACTCCAAGTAGATTCTTTTTTATATGATCAACTTCCTTCCTTAGTCATGAATAAGGTTTTATATTTAACAAGACCATCATCTTCATGATCATATTATGAGTCACTTTCATCACTCTCATCTGATGAGCTATAATCTTTATTGGTGTAGAGACTCTTCTTATTTTTGAAGGACTTCTTGTTGTCATACTTTTTGAATACTTTCTTACTTTTATCAAACTTGTATGTCTTCTTCTCTTCATATTTTCCATCACCATGCTCATTATCATCATTATTCTTATGCTTATGAGATAAATTATTAGTAAAATGTCTTACCTCTTCACAATTGAAGCATTTAAAGGGTAGTTTACCCTTATACTTGCCTAACATTGTTCTCAATTTCCTTGTAAACAAAGTAATTAGTTCATCTTCATCAATATCAAATATTTAATCCTCCTTGATTTTATTACCTTGGAACTTCTTATTTATCTTTATTTTTGTCTTGAATGTTTCTTCCTTCTTTGGTGGTATATCATCAATTACTCTCATCTAATAGGTATTAAGGATGGATGCAATTCATCCATCTTCAACTAAGTAAGATCATGACTTTCTTCTACAATAGACACTTTTGAATCAAAATTTGGAGAGAGAAACCGTAATACCTTTTTAACTATAGTAGCTTCTTCAAGCTTCTCTCCAAGACTTTTGATGATGTTCATAATCTCATCAACTCTCTGTAGAAAGTATGCCACAAAATATTCTTCCTTCATCTTAATACTCTCAAATTATCTTCGATGAGTCTATAACTTTAATAACTTAACCTTTGAATCTAATTCATAAATAGTATTCATTTTATCCCACATTTCCTTGGTAGATATGCAAGGGATTACCTTGGTGTATTCAGTTTCCAAAAAACCATAAGTGATAGCATTCGTTATCTTAGAATTGTTCTCAAATAACTTATCTATAACACTAGATGAAGGAATATTAGGTGCATAATAACCATCCACAATATATTTACAAGTGTCAAATCATAGGGACATGATGTAGGTCCTCATCCTCACACTCTAAAAATCATAATTGAATCCATTAAACATCGGTGCTTACTTAGAGGAAAAACCTCCTTGTATTTGATGGCTACCCATATTATACCTTGGATATCCTTCAAGTTGTCAAGCCTTTACCAAAGGACCTAATATAATACCAATTGTTAGAGGTAAAAAAAACCAAGGCGGGTGATTCAGTGGTGTAAAATAATCCAATTCAATTTCCAAACCATTCAAACACTTAAGCATTTAATACAACCATTCATGAAGCATTTAAGATGTTTATAGTAATGAATAAATAGATAATGCAAGATTAAATACACAACACAAGATATATGTTGGAAACCCTCTTGAGGAATAAAACCCATTCTCAATCCTAAAAACACATGGACTACTTTCCTATAAGAAATATGCAAACATGAGACTTTTGTGAAACCCCTGTTCCACTAGGAGCACCTATCCCTAGGATGATCAAGTCCTTCTGACCAAAATTTAATGAAGTACATGTTCCACAAGGAGCACCTACCCTTAAGATGTTCAATTCCTTTTGAACAAACTTTAGTGAAACAACTATTCTATAAGGATCACTTGCCCTTAAGATGGTCAAGTCCTTCTGACCTAGATGTTGAGCATCTTCCCAACACCTATGATATGAACATCTCCACTTTTGAAATGATGTCTTCAACACCTGATGGTGGACCTCTAATTTTATAACCCTTAAAATATACCCTATCTATCTCATATGATCCTCTCATATAGGCATGCCATAATTTCTCTTTCTCTTCACTCAAATTGTCCTCATATACACACTCAGACCTACAAATCCTTATTCTAATCACTTCTCTCCCCAATCTTGAAACTTGAAAGAGTGTTATCTTTGAAATAAAAAATATAACCTATAAGTAATACGCATAGTCATCAACCTACTCTACTTTACAACCCATCCACTGGGCACACACCCTTTCTTGTTTCCTTCACTCTTTAACTCTTACACACACCTCTTCTTTCAAGTAAAGAAATCACCACCTTTAATTTCACCTTTTATAGAGACATCATGAATATTATCTTCTAGGTAGGCTAAATACTTGTATTATCCCTTAATAAATATAACATAGCTCAATATAATCCACACAAGTTAGCCATATCAACTATGGGTCACACTTAAGCAGCTGTGCCTTTCAATTAGGCCTTAGTATTCCTTATAGATCTCATGAAGACCTATTCACTAATTTAGCACTTCATCAAGCAATTTACAAACATAGTACCACTTCTAAATGCATAATTACACTCCATGTGACCTCTTAGACATCCTCAAATGATTACATTCATCATTACACACCTTTACATATGCTCAATCTACTCAAACATTAGCCTTGTACACAAGAACAACATAGATGAATAAATAGTCAAGTTTTAAGAATTTGTTCATATTGAATATGGATAGGTAAAACATCAAAAATACATATAGATGATCATCATGTATTATACAACACTCTCCAATAGCTCAGTCCCCTTGGAACATCCAAATACCATCAAAACAATACAAATATCCTTCTCGGGTCACTTACATAACATGGTCAAACACACAGTGAAATTTGCAACATAATAACTTTGATTACACAAACATTCAGACCTTATACCTAGATTTTATGGATGTGTCTTGAATTCCTCTAAAAAAATTATTTTTGCTACATTAATAAATTCATCTTGGATCAAATCTTATAGCTTAAAAACTAAGCACTTAGTTTCCTTCATTAATTTGAATATTCAAATTCCAATAGTCACTGTTAAACATCGAACACTTTGTCAAAATATTGTTTCCTCTCATAGCTTGAATAAATACACACCATAAATCTCCCTCTAACTTATAATGATCCTTAACTATGCTAAACTTTGTTAAGTTGACCTCATCTCATGCTCCCTGATAATTTTGACCAAATACGCACCATCGATCTCCTCAGAAGTAGCTCAGTTTTTACCTTTGCTTACTATTAAACATCAAGCACTTTTTATCATCTCATTGATTTATAATAATTTGGAGAAAATTCACTCCATAAATTTCTTTTAGATTATCTTGGACTTTAACTAGCTTAAATATCAGACACTTTGACCTCTTTAACTCAATAAGCATCGTAGATCTATATCTATACGAACACCCACTTGTCATTAGATCCTTATCTAGTCCTGATATTTACCTTTTGAAAATTTGGCTAAGTATGGGAACATATACAATATACTTAGAAGGATAAATTTAAACCTTAATAACTTTTATTGTGCTCAATCACTTGACTTAAAATTTAAACCATATGATCCTTTTTCATAGGGGAATTCATCCATATATCAAGTTGCTCCTAGAACCTTTACACATGTGAAATATAATTCCATAAAACTGATTAATTAGATCTAATTAAACTTAGACATTAATCTTAGCTTAATTTTATGTTGTAAATCTATGATGTGTTAAGCACAGAATATACTGAGAGGGGGGGTGAATCAGTATATTATATATCTTATAAATCTTTCCTTTAACCAAATTCCACTTAATCAAACATTCAAGATATGCAATAAAACTCAAACAATAAACATCCACATAATATAGAGAGAGACACCAGATATAACATGGAAACCCAATGTGGGAAAAACCACAGAGAATCAATTTCAAATATATTCATGAGAACAACCCCACATGAGCACCATACCCCTTTGCCAATTACAAACCTCAGCTACAATTCATGAGCACCACCCCATAGGAGCTTCAAACCCCTTTGCCAAGCACCAACCCACAGGAGCACTAACCCCTTTGCCGAGCACCAACCTAGCAACAATTTGTGAGCACCAACCCCTTTGTGTATACCACACACCTATCTCTCAATGTTGCTATCTCAACAAATGATAGATCAATACAACATCTCCTTCCTCTCTCTCACTTTTGCTCTTCTAAGCTAGATATAACAAATACAAATCATCTCTCAAAATTACTCTTCTAAGCTAGATATTACAATATCAAATCAACCTCTCACTTCCACATTTTCAAATGGCTACTCAAGCCTTTATTTATAGCTTTCCAAATGACCTTTGGCCTTCCCCCTTTGTGACCTTTCATTCCTCATGGAAAATGGCACCAATCTTGGATGACCCTTCATATCCAAGCATTTGAAAAGTCATGTGGTGACCCTTCATGACCAAAAACATCTTTCCCACTTTTGTCCTTATCTTTGGTGACTTTTCGTATTCCTTTAAGTGTCCCTTCATGAGAAATTCATCCTTTACTCTTTTGTCTTCACTTGGTGACTCTTGGTATTCCCCAAGATGACTCTTCATGGGAAAATGTGTCCCATCCTTCTTTTGTCTTTATCCTGTGACTCTTCGTCTTCTTCATGGGCAGTTATTTTGTCTCATATGCAACCAAAAATATATTCATTAATATTAAATAAATATTAACTCATATTAGCCAAGATAAACAATATTAAATGCAATGGGGCCTTTATCACCAATAATACTAAACCTTTGACATCAATGACAATATTTCCAACAATCTCCCCCTTTGTCATTGATGGAAACCTCAATCTTGAAACTACCACATCCTGTCACCTACACATACCATCATCTGAAAACATACAGTAACTCCCCCTTACTGTAGCAACCTGTACTTGTTCCCTATACCTATTATTCTCCCCCTTTGACATCAATGGCAAAGGGCCTACCTGGAGCTAACACTTAGCTCCCCCTCACTTGATGCTAAACATCAATGGTAGGAAGTAATAGAAATTAATCCCAACTCCTCTCGCTGATCTTTGAATGTATCCTTTGATCGTGCCTTTGAGAAGATATCTGACAAAACATATACATTGTTCCATGTCCTTTGAGCATCTGCAATCAACTCATTTGAATCTTTTCTTCTAATCTCACAACCTTCAACATGAAACCTTAATGTGTATCCTTGATCACAAATTTGACTAACACTTAACAAATTATGCTTAAGACCTTTTACATACAAAACATTTTTAGTCTTAGTTTTACCATAATCCAAACTCAAAGTACCTTTTTCGACTATCCTGGCAGTGGTTTTATCTCTAAACCTCACTATACCACCATTAATCTTCTTTAGATAAATTAACTTACTTTTATCTCTTGTCTTTTGCCTTGAAAATCTACTATCAATTAACCATGGCCGATCTTTTCCTCCGACATGTAGAGCTGTCTGCACCATCATAGAATCTTCATGTTGTTTCTTCTGCCATGTACATGTCTGAACCTTTTTCCTGATGAATGGATCTTTGACACTCTGATTCTTCTTCTTGATGAATGGAGCTTTGAACCTCTGATCCTTCTTGACTGACTCGAACATGCTTCTACAATACCGAGCTATGTGTCTGTAGTTGTTGCACTTGTAGCATACTATGGTCTCTTCATCAAAGCTTGATAGAGGAGCAAAAGAGTTGTGGCTTCTGCTTGACTCTACTTGACTTTCCTTCTCCTAATTTTTGAAATTGTTAGCTCTTTTTCTACATTCTACTTTCTTGTGACCATATCCATTACAATAAAAACAATAGCCATAAAAATAAGACCTATTTGTATATCTCTGGCCCGATTGCCTTTTGTAGCTTTGTTCTTTCCAGCCTTCTCTATTTGGAATGTCATCTGTATTCTTCACTTCTCCCCTTTCTATTTCCTCTTGTGTCAAAACTTTAGCATAGCTCTTTTTCTTTTCAAATTTGATACCTATTTTATCTGAATATGCTTTTTGACTTTCCAATATCTTATTCAGCATGTTAGTGTTATCTTCAAATTTTGAATCACTGACTGCTTTCTTAATATCTTCTTTTAAAGAGGAAATTTCAATAACATACCTTTCACAATCTTTTCTTTCTATTTCCAATTGTGTTGTGAGATCTTTTTCATTCTTCTTGGCTTCTTCAAAATGTGCTTGTAGATCTTCAATCATTTCCTTTGACTCTTGTTCACTTTTCTCAATCTGGTGCTTTAACCTTCGATTCTTCTTCTGAACAGCTTCTAACTCTTCTAGGGCACAATTGAGTTCTCCTTCCATATCTACTTAAGCTTCCTCCTCTTCTTCTTCTTGATCATCATCATGTATGGCCATGAATAGAATCTCTTCTTCTTCTAAATCACTGACTCCACTATCTTCACCTAAGCTAGGATCTTTAGAATATAGGCTCTTCTTCTTGAATCCCTTCTTAGATTTGCCTTTGAAATTCTTCTTGTATGTAGGCTTTTCTTCTTCATCATCTTTAACCTTATCTGGGCATCTAGCTGAAAAATGTCCAATCTTCCCACAATTAAAACATTTAAAAGGTAATTTTCCTTTATATTTACCTATTCCTCTTTTTGGCCTGCAAATGAAAAGTGCTTCATTGTCATCTTCATCATCACTAGAACTATCACTTGATTCTTGAATCTTAGCTTTCTCCTTCTTTGATGTCTTGAAAGTTGCTTCTCTCTTTGAGGGTTTATCTTGTTCTGTCCACATCTCATATGTCGTGAGAATACCATGAAGCTCATCCATCTTCAGCTTGGCTAAATTCTTCATCTCCTCGATTACTGAAACCTTTGCATCATATCTCATTGGTAGAGATCTCAAAAACTTTTGCACCACCGTTGACTCTTCCAATGTTTCTCCAAGACCTTGAATCTGATTTACTATATGATCAACTTGCAAGAGATAACTTGTTATATCTTCTTCTTCTTCCATCTTCAAACTTTCAAACTGCCTTCTGAAAGTCTGCAACTTAACTTGTTGAACCTTTCCATCACCTTTGTAAATATTCTCAAGTTTTACCCAAGTTTCATGAGCAGATTTACATTGCATAACTTTAACAAATTTAGATTCACATAAACCACATAAAATAGCATTTAAAGCTTTAGCATTACATTCACTTGCCTTCTTTTCTACTGGAGTAATTGTAGATGTCTGTGGCTCTTCATATTCCTCCACCACTGATTTCCATATGTTGAATCCAAGGGCCATCAAATAAACATTCATTCTCATGCTCCAAAAATCATAATTCATCCCATCAAACAAAGGTGCCTTATTTGTAGAAAATCCTTCCTGTGACCCAGCCATCATGCTTTCCTGATCTACCTTTAAGTTGTAAAACTTTTCAAAAAGGAACCTATTCTGATACCAATTGTTAAGCACAGAATATACTGAGAGGGGGGGTGAATCAGTATATTATATATCTTATAAATCTTTCCTTTAGCCAAATTCCACTTAATCAAACATTTAAGATATGCAATAAAACTCAAACAATAAACATCCACACAAGATAGAGAGAGACACTAGATATAACGTGGAAACCCAATGTGGGAAAAACCACATAGAATCAATCTCAAATATATTCGTGAGAACAACCCCACAGGAGCACCATTCCCATTTGCCAAGTACAAACCTTAGCTAAAATTCATGAGAACCACCCCATAGGAGCTTCAAACCCCTTTTCCAAGCACCAACCCAGCTGCTATTCGTGAGCACCAACCCACAGGAGCACCAACCCCTTTGTGTATACCACACACCTATCTCTCAATGTTGCTATCTCAACAAATGATAGATCAATACAACATCTCCTTCCTCTCTCTCACTTTTGCTCTTCTAAGCTAGATATAACAAGTACAAATCATCTCTCAATATTACTCTTCTAAGCTAGATATTACAATTTCAAATCAACCTCTCACTTCCACATTTGCAAATGGCTACTCAAGCCTTTATTTATAGCTTTCCAAATGACCTTTGGCCTTCCCCCTTTGTGACCTTTCATTCCTCATGGAAAATGGCACCAATCTTGGATTACCCTTCATTTCCAAGCATTTGAAAAGTCATGTGGTGACCTTTCATGACCAAAAACGTCTTTCCCACTTTTGTCCTTATCTTTGGTGACTTTTCGTATTCCTTTAAGTGTCCCTTCATGAGAAATTCACCCTTTATTATTTTGTCTTCACATGGTGACTCTTGGTATTCCCCAAGATGACTCTTCATTTGAAAATGCATCCCATAATTCTTTTTTCTTTATCCCGTGACTCTTCATCTTCTTCATGGGCCCTTATTTTGTCTCATATGCAACCAAAAATATATTTGTTAATATTAAATAAATATTAACTCATATTAGCCAAGATAAACAATATTAAATGCAATGGGGCCTTTATCACCAATAATAATAAACCTTTGACATCAATGACAATATTTACAACATTATGTGATTAAATTTTCACTGTTAGATCTCCTTTTCAAATTTGGCTAAGGATGGGAAAACATTGCAAACTGCCTGGGAAGCCAACTTTGCATAGTTATATCTTTTGTTTTGCTCAACTGCATGACCTAAAACTTGGACCATAGTAAATTGTGACTAATTTGATCATACCCATATGAAAACATCCCCTTGACTCATCCATATGTGGTAATGGTGATGTTAGCAAATTTTCTACTCAGATTTTTTTGTCACAAAACCAACTATGCCAAGATGAACATAATAAAGAACCGGATGAATACCATGCACTTCCACAAGCTATCCAATCATATTTTACCTTTTATAATACCACTCACACATGATTAAAAATTCAAACCCATACCTAATCATTCCAATACTGAATATCAACCAAGTCTAATTCAAGCATACTAGGACAAGCACACTGCACACCTTGTCATTGACACTTAGACTATCAAGACACTTCATTCACTCACCTAGACACTTCCATGACATCACTAAAAAATATACAAGACTTAATGGTGGAGTAAATAAATTAGGCATGTAATACTATAATTTATAAGGGGATAACTATCTAGTCTCTTTGATCTTAATGAAAACTTAGGTCAAGTCTTGCTAAAAATTAGACTCTACTAACTAGAAAATGGTTAGAGTTTTTATGTAAAGGAACAGACCCTTGCATAGTAAGTTACTAGGTATAAACTCATTTTATGTTATTTCATCCTTATGTTAGACACACTTCGGACCATTTAGTACATGTAAAAGTTATAAATTTTTAGTCAGCCCCACTTGCTTCTGAATTTCTTGTCAAATGTCAAGTACTCCTCACTCTAATTTCATGCCATGTACCAATGCTTGAGAGTTAGAGGGGATCATACAAAATATACCTAGACATGTACTTTAATTTTTATATTAACACTTAACTCCTCACAAGCATCGGTATATCAGTGAAAATTTTGGTAGAAGCTACGCACACCCATATCATTTTTAGAGCTAGGATAAACCATTAGTGTTATTTTTATTTGATTTGCATGTGTTTTTAGTATAAAATTATTTGTTTGTATTATCACATCAAAACAAGTCCAAAATACTCCAATTATTTTCACACCCCTTTAGTATAAGAGATGTTACTTTGTCCATTTTGTGTTGCACTTTTTGCCTTCGAGTTTTATTCCAAAATTGTTTGTGTGTCACTTACTTAAATGGGGCATTGTTATGTTGCCCATTTCATCTCAAACATTTGCCTTGGCTTTTTGAGTCCAAAACCATTATTATCTCATTTGCTTGAAGGAGAATTATTAAACTTTCTAAATTGTTCAAAATATCTTGTCACTTTTGAAACCAAATTCCAAACTATTTTTACATCTCTCTCATTTCAAATGCAAAGTTCATTGCTTGTTTTGGTATAGCCCTTTTACCTTAGAGCATTCAAGTCTTTTCACATTAAATTTAAAACTCAACCTTTCAAAGTGAAAATTCTAATCTAATTTGGACTTAGGTTGTCTACCTTTTGTGTTTGGATTGTGTTGCTTGGGTTGATTTCCTATTTGATATAAAATATTCCTTACTTAGACCTAGAGATTTTTGTTTGTCTTTTGAATTATTTGAATGTCCTTTTCAGCCAAGTTATTTCCATGTGCCTTGTTTTAATTTTATTATGCCAAATTATAAAAATATCATAGCTCTATTATTCTAAAAGTCTCTTACAAGTCAAATATAGAGTCTTAGTGAGCCAATTATCGAGCATTGTTTAAGTCAATTGCCTTAGTTTAGTTTGTTTTTGATTTCTTTATTTCTAAGTCTAGCCTTGTGTTTCTCATTAAAGATTATAATTTCCTTTGGGCAAATCATTTTTATCCTTTGATCCTAGGTCACAATTATTCTAATTTGTCTAGATACTCTTGTCACTGATTCTAACTGCCTTTGGTAAAATCAATACCTTAGCCATAGAGAATTTTTGAGAATTTTTGTTACTTTTACTACTGATAATAACCACCTTTAATCAAATCAATATCATTTGTTAGACTAATTTTGAGTTTGTTTTGTTTTTCCCTTTACCTAACTTAGTCATTTTACCCTTTGTGCCTCTTTTATAGAGCCAAAGGTTATTGTTTTTAAGACCTTGGTTATTTTTTATCTTCAAATCCTTTATTATTCATGAGACCTAGCTATAGATCTAAACATGCCTCATTACACACATAAAAAAATTGTATAATCTAGATTATGAGAACATTGTGACCAAATGACCCTTTTATTCAAGAGTCATATGACAATATAGCTTATTATATGGAACCTTATCCATATTATAACATTATATATGTTGAACAAAGTCATGACCCATTAACGTAGTATTTGGTGATTGTACCTCCTTATCCAGGCCAAGAACTAGAACAAATGACATAATTCCTTACTCAAATTATGCCTAACATTAAAAAAATCCAACAACAAGATCCCTACTTTTCTATAATGCCAATGCAGACATGTTATGATCTATACTTGTTTGAACTTTATTTGTTAGAGAACAAAGATAGAGTTCTCGTTAGGGTTATCAAAGTAGGAGACAAGTTTTTTCTAGACTTCCCACATGAAAGTCTGAATAGTTTTATTAAAACTCCTAGAAATGCACCTCAAATTCAATAATTTGAATAGGCATCAACTAATTATAGTCAATATTTAGTCCAAATTCCATATCAAAACCAAAATACATTGGTAAAAGGGAAAGGCCCTATGGACAAATAAATGGAATAGCTATATCAAGCACACCAAAACTATCTCAACCTAGATCACAATCTTAATACAAGGGATGTTTTTAACATGTTACTTGTTGAGATAGATCTATTAATATAGAAACAAATAGATGCTTTGGGTTATGAAAGCAAAACATAGACCCATTTAGCTAAAGTACATTATTTGGTAACATGTTTAATGTCTCTATTTTAACTAAAGAGACTATTTCTCAAACAAAATACATCACTCAAAATGTTATGGATAGCATGCAAGTGCATTATAAGTTAAACCAAAGTGGTAATAATTTACCACCAAGTAATATACAATAAATTCCTCCAAATAATGTCACAAGTGGATTGTAACAACAGGCGATAGGTACACCTATTTTCCAAAATCAATAAGCAACCTCCACTCCTCAACTAATTGCTTCCTCAAATGTGTAATAAGGGGAAACAAACCAATAATAGACCAAATTAACAACATAACAAGTGAAAAACACTACCCCCACCTAAACAAATGACAATGAATATTCCACCACAAAAAGCACAGATCAATATACCTCAATAATCTCAAATGTTGCCTAACTAACAATGTGTTTCTATTG
Organism: Torreya grandis; assembly: GCA_037957365.1. Lineage (NCBI taxonomy): Eukaryota > Viridiplantae > Streptophyta > Pinopsida > Cupressales > Taxaceae > Torreya > Torreya grandis. Next base: position 2,536,648 of record JARHVA010001446.1, on the reverse strand, counting down.
GTCAGCAAGCACCAGTTGGTCAAAAAAAAGAAGTACTAAACCCCCAATAATTACCTAAACAAAAATAATTTCTAAATTAATAACAAGTGCTTTTTCAATAGTAAGTTCCTAGCTAACAACAGGTGTTCAACCAATAAGAAAGTTCTTATGTACAGAAGGTATCAGGGGATAGGCAACAATTACCTTTCACCCAATGGGTATCACATGTGAAACATGGATTAAACACAAATAATAGTAAGGATATAGTCAATAACATGTTCCTGTTATACAAAAGGGCTTGATAAGTAGGCAACAAGTTCCCTTTTAAACCCAACAATACCAACACATTCCTTAGAGCCAATGGTCATTACCATAGCCACAGTTATCTATCCATGTTTATGTATCCAATATAAACTAGAATGTGTTTCAATAGTAGTGTATTTTGTATCCATAGTATAATCCCAATGCATGGATATGTATACTTGGTCATCCAACCAATTTAACCAATATTCCAAAATATACCTACCCCAATCAAGGTTATCCACCTTTAATGGTGCAACCTCAATAACAATAGGCCACTCCATCTGAATTCCTTTCCCAAGAGTTGTAATAAATGAAGAATGAAATTCAAGCTATATAGATTGGAAAATAAACAAAAAAATTTAAACTCGATGAAATACACTCTTATCCATTCAACATGGATGATCTTTAAATACCATTTTTGTCAGGTTATGATCCACATAAATTTGACCAATACAAAAGCAAAAGTAACCCTAAATATCATATAAAAAATTATTTTTTACATGGCAGCTAGTGGCCTATAGCAACATATACTTTCTTCTACTCTTTCCAAGGAGTCTATTTGGACAAGCCTTGAAATAGATGTTGAAATTACCAAATAATTTTGTACCCAACTTTGATGATTTTTCAAAGAATTTCATATAGAAAATTTCATATAACCTTGAGCATAAGGTTATTTTTATGGATTTAGGCCAATATAAACATAATACTAGTGAAAGATTAATTACATACTTGTAATTTTGGAGAGCACTAGCAATCTGGATTATTCATAATCTACCAAATAAATAGTTGGCCAAAATATTTTCTAGAAACCTACATAATAAGATATCTTACCATATCAATTTATACTGTGCTCACATATTTGAAAAGGTTATAGAAAAAGGAATATATATTGAGAAAGGCCTTGTCAATAAAGGGATAATCAAGTTATCCTCTTCTAATCAAAACTAGAATCAACATGATGACTAGCAAAACTAGAACTAGAACCAAGGCCAAAACCATAATCAGAACCCAATTTAAATACCATATTTAACACCACCTTAGGCCAAAAATAATGAGAGACTAAAACCCTACAACTATAATAAAATTTGTATTATCAACAGGGTTACTGAATCATGCCATGTTCAAATAGTGAAAACACTAGCTATTCATTTACCTCTACCCACTTAACAACCACCTCTTCTATACATGTAACCAAGACCTCCACAAAACCAATCGCCACATAATCAAAACCAATTACAATCTTCTCCTCCAAGGTGAATAACTTCCATTTCTGAATAATTATGTGACCTTGGTGAGCCTATTAAATTTGTGTTTCTAAGGTTGGCTTAGGAAACTATGATAGTTAGCTGATACTAAATCCATTTCCTATAAGAATTCCCTTCCATGATTTGTACAAAGAACATGAATTTTTTGAGTACCATCACATCAAAAAGCATTCCATAATGTGGTGTATCTAACTTAGGAATTTGATTCATAATATGATATAAAGATACACCCATGTTCCTATGACCAATCATAATTGGGGTATCTACCAGAATCCATTTTTCAAACATAATAACAATAACAAAACTAGTAGTAGTATCAACAACAACAATAACAGTGGTAGAAAACTCCACCATAAAATCAACAATAATAATGTCAGCCACAACAACAATAATTGGTTAAAATCAAGGGAAAATTAACCAAAACAACCAAGGATTCCATTATGTCATTACATAAACCTTTAATAATGTTTTAGGACACGTTTTAGGCAGTCATGTTGCCACTATCACCATAAATTCCTAGCTAACTACTAATAGACCTAGACCTTCACCCAATAATGCCTATCAGCTAAGCAATACCTATTAACCTCCATATGATTATGATTCCTCTACAAACCATGTTGAAAACCAGCCTCAACACCATCCAAGAATCATCATTCTAAGCCTCATTACCTACCTATCCAACTACCAAATCCAATTTATAGATTGATATTGCAAAATCACAACTTGATGAGCCAATCTCACTATCAAAATATCATATACAAATACTAAAAGTGATCACATTCATCCTTCCATACCTATTAGAACTAAACCAATTAATAAAACTAAAGGAAAGACCTATGATATTGTGGAACAATTGAAGAAGACACTTATGCACATATCCATCATGGGTTTTTTATGTACATCTACCATCCACAAAGACATCTTGAATGAGTACTTAAACTAATCCCTTGTGCCAGATGACATCACTCCAAAAAAATTCCAAGCCATGGTAGGACACTTGGCCCCTTTCCAATGCCTTACCTTTGATAAAAGTGATATGTCATAAATGGGCCCTCTACATAATAATTTGATGTACATTGAGTTCAGTATAATAAACCATAGAGTTAAATATGTCCTTGTAGATAATGGTTCAAGGCTCAACATCATGTCTCTAAAGTTAGTCAAACATCTTGGGTATATAACAGTTGAATTGTAGTGACATACCATCATTATCTAGGTATTATTGATACTTTTCTTCCCTTGGAATTAGAAAAGTTCAATTTTTTCTCAAAACACTTGAACTTGTCCTTAGTCATCTTCGGAAGTCCTTGAGATGTCTTGATAATATAGGAGAGGGTTAATTGTCCTTAGGATTATAGGCAATATGTCCAAATAGTGAGCTTATGTCAAAATGCCATGGTGATCCCCATCTCATATTGTTAGAACTTGTGTCAAGGATCCATATAATATTGATTATGTATAAGACTCTACAAGTCTTGATGTGGTCCTTATGATCTAAAAGCAGTCATGAAAGGATAACCTATGATGTTACAACCCATGGCTAGTCATATGTCTATTTAAGCATGTCAAAAACCTATAGAATATGGTATAATTCAAGGAGATTGGAGCTAGTATAAGGAGGGAAGGGTACTTTTTTTGAATCCTTATCATATTTTAATGTTTTTTAGCAAATGTTAAGGTAATTTATTTAATTGATATTTCATTTGAGATCATGCATATATTGCCTTCAAGGGGTGTTCAAACCATGTGAATAGTGTTATGATGGCCCATAAGACATCATTAAGTCATTATAAAGGGTAAAATGTTTCCAAAAGGGTCTCATTGTCATCATAATATCATTTTAAGGCATTTTTTATGTAAAAAAGGGTCTATTTAGAAGTCAAACACCTTTCATTCACCAAAAAGGGGTCCACATGCTTGAAAATGTGACTTTTAAACTTATATCCACTCATACCCTCTAATTTGAAAATTTAATTAGCCTGTCACTTCCCTCCTCTAGTCCTTCAATGGTTTTTAAGATCTCAAACCTAAAAAAATGTAGAGAAATGATGTTTTACAGGTGTTTTTAAGACTTGTATGAACTTATGCAATTAGGTAAGAGCTAAAGTAGGTTATACATCTTATGGGGGATCCATTATAGGTATCACAGAGAATAATCCATGCTTATAGAGTTAAGATAAAGGTATAAATGGTAGTCAGATCTCCATTAAGCTCTTGGTAAGCTCACAAGGGCTAGTTTGAGTTGGATGGTACGATCCATATAGAGGGAGTCAGAGGTTAAGATCTTAGCCAGAGCTAGAGATCCTAGTGGGGTTGTAATTAGTGTCATTGGTTTTTAGATCAAATCCTTAATCTTTATGAATAATCACTAAGACACCTAGGTGGTCTCAATCCCTTTGCAAACCCCATAAGCTTAGTTATAGGCAGATTTATGAAAATTTTAAGCTTGTTGTGACAAATTGAGCATGGGTAAAGGTATCCAAAAGTATGATAAGTGTCCCAAACTCCTATAATCATGTTATCATGGAAATTATAGGGTTAGATAAACACCCAATCTCCCTTGGTTGGTAGATTAAAGGTTTATGTGTTGTAATTCTTTTGTTTCATGAAGAAAATGAGCACACGGGTGATCAATAGAGAGATTTTATGTTCCCCCCATGTTATTTAATTACTCCACTTGGTCACCATTTGGTCATATCATAACTCCTTGTGTTTCCTCAACACCCACCATGTGAAAGAGGGAGAAAAACTCTAAGAATGACTTAGTTTGTTTTAGGTTACAAGTATATGAATGATGTCTTCTTCAAGTGGAAAGAATGTTGTAAGAATGTGGAGGATCTCCTATCTCAAAAGAAATAGTCTTTCATATGACTCTCAAGACAAAGACTCACAAACCAGCCCCAAATGCACTCATAAGCCTTTAACATAGTTTAAGGTTTCTTAGCATTGTTTAAGGTTTCTGAGGATTCCTAGGTTTCATTTTCTCCTTTAGGATGCCTAATCCACCCAGTCAAATGCAACACCTTGATTGGATACCTAGATGGGGGATGTTTAGGTCTTAATAGGTGGTCTCAAATAGAGAGTAACATTTCACATAAGGTATCTCAAAATACATTTGCTTCATAATGGTTACATCAAGCCATCTTCACCTTATAATGAGCCTTGGTTTCCAAACTTAGAACTTCAAAAGGATTGTATAATACACATATAGGCTTGTATATGAAATTAAAAACAAAATATTGTATGATGCCATGAAATGTCAATGAAACAGTGAGAAAGGGATTCCAATAAAAATTAGTTATTGTTAAGATGTTAGTTACATAGTTAAAAATTCCATGTTCAATATCATCTATCAAGAATTCTCCCAAACAATCACCTAAATTGTGCCAAACTAGATGCAAGAAAGCTCATTGTATGCTTGTGAATATGAAAATATTGAGAAAGTTGAAGAGGTTATAAGGAGTTCAAATAAGTTCCTAGTATGGTGTATAAATCCTCTCTTTTTCATTGTTCTTTAGAAGGACTCCAATTGCAGTCAAGTGCTCCCAATCATCACCTATAGGATTACAGTCCAGTTATCTCCAAACTTGATATAAAATACCACATACACATTGAGGTTAGAGTTAAATAAATTGGATAGGGTAAAGAGGTTATTTAAATTTAAATTGAATATGAAATATTGATTAAAATAAGCTAACCAATAAGACTCTATGACCCTACATACACAGTTGATCTAGTACACACAAGCTACCTAGTCAAGATGGAAGACCTAATCGGTTTGAATGATGAGATCTATTAGGAGTAAAAAACCATATGAATATGATCCTATAGTGGTGTTATGTAATATTTATGGTTTTCAATATATTTAAAGGTAAATTCAAGTTTAGAAGGAGCTTCCCAAGCCTAACTGAGCACTCACAACACACAGTTCTGTGTGTGTGGTTATAAAGTGTATTATTATAGGTAAAGGGAGACTCAAGCCTAAAAAGGTTTCAATATATATTGAATTAAATTTAATAAGGGTTATAACCCCCTTGGTAGTGAGGAAAGAAGGAAATAATGCTACTTAGGGCATTAGCATCAACTGGCTTAAAAACCTAGTATAGGCAAATGATGGCCATAACATGCTTAAAGAGGAGAAATAATAGAGAAAAGGTATACACCACCATAGGAATAAATAAAGGGTTGAAATTCAATGGAAAATTATTATAATAATTCCCTAAATTCACCACAAGCACCTATAGGGGGTTTGGTGTCTTGAATCTCAGTTTAAGCCTATAGGGCCTAAAACCTTGCATAAACCCTCAGACGTCCAACTCCATTATTATGATAAGACAAGATACTCATGAAGATGTAAGTCCATGAAATTTTATGTAATTATGGTTCAGGTTTCAAAGAAGGTTTTTTAGGTATAATAATATAGGATAAATGATAATTTGGCCCGATAGCCCTCTCACCATAGTTTTCCAATTCGATCTACAAGTTTGGATGCTCACATCTTACAAAAGGAAATGCATGGGGCATATTTTTATTAGGTAAATTTGATGATACATATGTACTTTACATCCATGTTGGAAAGAGATGGATTCAGGGGGGAAACTTTATGAACAATTTTTTAGACTGTAAGCATGCCCAGACTACCTAGTGAAAATTTGAGGGCTACCAACCTTTGCCCATATCTCACCATAAAAATGAATGGGATTAAGATATATTATAGACATTTGAGGGGATATATGTACTAAATATTCATGTCCTTAATTTTTAAATCTAGGTTTTGTGCTTTATGGACCATCATTAAGATGTTAGGCCATTCTAAACCCTACAAAACCCTCATGAAGAAACTGATGGTAAAGAAACTATTTTTGATGACTCCAATAGCCATGAGACACCATGAAATAATAAAAAGGAAACTTAAATGCCTTGTTTACTCCCTATAGACCATAAATTTGGATTGTATGAGGCAAAATGTGAAATAAAATGGCTTATGAGGTTTGGTTTTAAGACTGTTTTCATGTTTCCAGGGCATGCTTAAACTCTTGAGTGAGTAGAAAGGCTTCTTGGGATTGTGAAGAGATGAAATGGTCCTAAGACATCTAATATTCAAGCCCCATATTATTAAAAGTAAACTTAATGAATAGAATTGAAGGTAGGAGAAGAGATGTTCATCATTTGCATTAAGGGAAGAGTATTATAGGTCAGCCCATAGGGTGAAGAGGTTTTCTAGAGTAGAAGCACCCTTTTTCCAACATTTCCAAGTACTTGAGTATGTATAAGTATTAGGTATCTCACCTAATAGGAGGAAAAATACATCGAATGGGATGAGAATGGCATGAAGAGTGGCAGTTAAGTGAGTAATGACCATTTTCAAATAATTAACTATCTTCCTAGAATAGATGCATGACCTCTTGGATCATTTTTAAAGAGCATGGTGTATTCATGGGGTCAACTATGAAAAGTAATAATCCATTAACCACACTTCTATGCCAAAAATTCTCATTAATGGCCACCAAGGCAGTGCATGGGAGGAATTATGGGATTATTTCTACCTCTCATTCATGTTTGTAATTGATTAGTAGATGAATAATGGTCATCATGGCCTCTATACTCCACTTGTATGCCACATTATCCTTATTCCTCCTTTTCATATTCTATAAATTGGGCTTAGAAAGCCATTATATGCATCACTTTGTTAGGTATGATAAATTTATGCTCATTTATATTTTTCAGCCTTGAGATAATATAAGGACTAATTAAACCATCTCCATGTTTGTTATCTAGTGTGTTTCATGCTTGTTTGATTTGCATAAGTCGTTGATCCCTTTTATCCCTTTGTAAGTCCTTGATCCTCACCTAGATGCTAGTATATTTTTCTTGTGTAGGTTACATGGTGTGTGTGGGTGTTGATGGTTGTGTTTTTAGTGAGAATTGATTGATAGTGTCTTGAACCAGACCTCTCATTCATCATCTTTAGGTCATATTCATTAACATAACCTCCATGTGAGGTACTAATGGGTAGGAGACCTTTGGAGAGAGTGTCTTACCAATTAGTCTTTATTTTGGTCCATAAGTGTTGTTGAAGGATTAAGTAGAGGATGCACAATATATGGTGCATTATGTCCCATAGCTTAGGTTTGATTTCAAACTTGGTTTTACTCCTTTTTATTGGAAAAATAAGAAGGTTTAGGCATTGAGTTTGAATGATGCATCAGGGGAGCTATCCCTAAAACTAGATACTTGCCTCACCCATTAGGCCACCCATACTTAGAGGTGATTCCATTGTATTAGTTGGATGAAGCAGGTTTGAAACTCCTTTTCCTCAAGGGTGTAATCTAGAGTGATAACAGGCATATGATAATGAAGAATGGGAATCTCAAGGTAATATTAGCTTTCTAGTGATCATTGGGTTTTTAACCCATGGCATGCTATGTCATGTTTTAGACCTATAACTATCCTAAAATCTATTATTGGGTTGACCCCAGATCCATGAAATTGGGGCTATACTTTTTATGTTACATCAGTGTATAAAATTTACACATTCGAGAATGGAAGTGATTATACCAGCTGATCTTCAGCCATATTAGTATTGTAAATGCCTCGAGGTTAAGTATAAAATCTATAACTATCAATTTGGTATGAATCTTATACCCAAATCAGATAGAAAAAGAGTCAAAAAGGAAAATCCATTGAATTAGTCACATAAGCTAATTATATTGATCTAGATAGCTTAGCCTCTACCTCAGCCATGCCTCCATCAGAAATTTTCAACCACTTCTATATAACTAACAAAATTCTCAAAGAATATATTACCCATAATGCATTCCATATTTCTAAATTTACTAAAAATATGAAAGTTTATGAGAACCTTATGATTAAAACTATTTGCATGGAGTGGAAAACCAAAGGAAAATCTCAACTAAACAAGTTGATTATTTTCAAACCAACCTCTAGCATAGAATAATACCCTCTAATTGAAGATGATTCATGGTTTTACACTGATAAGCTGGTTGATTGTTACCAAAGTAAAAAGTATTATATTCCTACTTGGATTATGGATCACTTGTCTTATGAAGGCAGGAGCTTGGGGTTACATCAACAAGGCATGATCAAACCAGTCTCAATGACCAAGTACAAGGGAACCCATGGTATTAGATTTAAACCACTTGGGGGTGACCCCACATACTTATTCATGTTCCAAAACTAATGATTATGCTAGATAAGATGATGCCAATAGTGACACAGGGTCTGATCATAGCATCTATGATGGCCTTGTCACTAAAAATTTATTTAATCCCCATTTCTTTTACATCATTAACCATATTTATCAACCTTCACATTTAACCCTTTACCATCCATAATTGATATACTATAACCAACAAGAGTGAACAATGACATTAGATTATTTTTATAATGATGAGGCCATATGTGACTTTATAGGATTGAGGAATCACATTCCTCTTAGAGACCACAAGTAGGGTTGTTCTATTTGATTGGATCCTGATACCTATTTTAGAGAGTAGGTGAACTACCCTAGCTAAAAATAAAAATAAAATCAAACATTGAAGTTTAAAATTGAAAACATCTTTGAGGCACTTTCTATCCAAGGAAAAATTAAAGAGAAAGGCAAGTCTCTTGTTGAGAACCAATTTCTAGCACCATTAGAAGGAGATGTTCACCCCTCTTCCTATGAATTAGAGGAGATATGTATCCCAAAGCCTATTTATGGATTAGAGATTAGTATTGAGGAGTAGAAAAAATTTACACAAATTGTTCAAGTGCCTTACAATATTTATTTTTTAGTTATTTCCAGCATTATGAGGTTCTAATTCATCCTACCTAAGAGAGTTAGACGAGTTAGTCCATATGGAGGAATTTGCCATTGCCAATCAATTTAAATCCTTGTTGACTATTTTATATGATAGTTCTTAATTTATTTTGGAAGACACTTTAGAGGTAAACATTGAGACTCTAGAGGACCCAAAGTGGATTAAACTAGGCACGTCCCTCACTGAGAAGGAACATGAAAATTTTATATCCCTTTTAAGGGAATTTGTTGATATATTTACATGGGCCTATTCAAACATGCCAGATTTAAACCCCACATTAGTTATATACCATCTCATTATACATATTGATGTCAATAATTTTAAATATATTATACGTAATATGCATCCTTGTATTATTGTGCTAGTCAAGAAAGAGTTGGAAATACTCTTAAATGTATAATGCATCAAGTCAATCAACTATTTAGAGTGGATTTCAAACATTGTGTTAGTGATAAAAAAACTAGAAGATATCAAAATTTGTACTGATTTTAGAGATATCAACAAAGCCTACCTAAAATATGACTTTACTTTGCCTAATATTGACATGATATTTCATTCAATGGCTAGTTATGAAATGCTCTCTCTAATGGATGGATTTTTAGGGTATAATCTGATCAAAATAGCACCAAAAGACTAAAACAAGATAGTGTTCACCACTTCATGGGGAATTTTTTATTATCAAGTGATGTCATTTAGACATAATAATGTTGGGGCCACATACCAAAGGGCCATGACATGATGCATGACATTATTAAAGACTATGTCGATGATATCCTAGTTAAATCAAAGACCCTTACCGATCATCCAATTGTACTAAAAATAATCATTGAGAGGCTTTTTGACTAAAATGTTAAGCTTAATCTGAATAAGTGTGTATTTGGCATAACTTTTATCAAATTTTTAGGCTTCATTGTCTCTTTTAGAGGCATTAAAGTCGACCCAACCAAAGTTTATGTAATTATAAAAATGCCACCACTATCTACCTTGAAGTAGTTCTATAGTTTTCAAGGCAAAAATCAATCTATCATATGCTTCATCTCATAACTATCCACCAAATGTAATCCATTTATGCAGTTGATGAAGAAGAGTGTTACGTTCTCCTAGAATGAAGAGTGTCATAATGCATTCTATTAGCTTAAATAATATCTTTCCAACCCACCTATTTATTTCCACTAAGGCCAAACAAGCCATTACTTCATTACCTATCAGTAACTGAAAATGCCTTGGGAGCACTTTTGACACACCATGATGAATAAGGAAAAGAGCATGCCATGTATTATATAAGATGATCATCAGTCAATATGAACATGATTATATGTTGATTGAAAAAATCATGTTTAGTACTAGTGTTCTCAACCCAAAATTTACATTATTATATGTTGAACAATAAGATCATTGTTATTGCCATAGTAGATTTGCTCAAGTATCTAGTTTCCAAATCAGCTCTATAAGATTGTATGGCAAAATGGATTGTGTTATTGAGTGAGTTTGAAATTTAATATTACAATCAGAATGCCATTAAGGGGAAAGTACTCATAGATCAGCTTGTAAAATATCCTATTCAAGATACTCAACCTCTTACATTTGCGTTTCTAGATGAGGCCATTATGACCACTAAAGAAGCAACACCTCCTAAGGCAAAATAGTGGAAGATGTAATTTGATGGATCATTCATAGCATGTGGATCAAGGGCCACAATATTGTTTCTTATAACACAAGAATATCTCATTCCTAAGTCCTTTTGTATTGGATTTCCCTATACCAATAATTTGGCCAAGTACAAAGCACTCATTATAGGTCCCCATCATGTAGTACAATGTAACTCTAAGCATTTACTAGTGTATGGTAATTCTCAATTAATCATCAATCAGATTATGGACCAATACCAGACTAAGGATGATAAGTTGGTGCCATATAAAGATATGGTTAATACTCTAAAGTGATATATTACCAACATCCAACTAGAAAGAATAACTCAAGACAATAATAGAATAGATGATGTTACGGTAATTATTAGATCCATGATTTAGATCACAAATGGAGCAAGGGATTATCAATTTCTTGTTGAACATATCTTAGAATAGCATATGCATAATCAATCATTGACATGGTTTGTGACATTTTTGGTCCACGTCTCCTTAGTACTCAAACATATACACCTATCTTTAAGACCAAACTATGCTTCCCAATTTATCATGTACAAAACAAAAAGCCTTCACCCATAAATCCTCTCATAATACCCTAATTAGACTAACCTTGTATTGTAAAATTTATGATGAAACTCTACTTTTTTACTTAACTTTAGTAGAATCTTGAATATCATTGAGGTAAATCCATGAAGGAGTGTGTGGAACCCACATTAGCAAGGCAATCTTAGCCAAAAATATATTATGTACTAGTTATTACTAGCCAACTATGGTAGTAGATTTAGCTATATATGTGAAGAGGTGTGTCAAGTGTCATAGACATGCCAATTTGATTCATGCTTTAGCCAAGACGCTCAAACCATTGACAACACCATGGTAAATCTCAACATGGGGACATGACCTTGTAGGTAAGATCAATCCTACATCTTCTGATGGAAATAAACACATCCTAATTTCTATCAAGTATTTCACTAAGTGGGTGGAAGCCATTCCTCTCACTTACATAACTAGTAAGTAAATATCTAAATTCATATTCAATGATCTCATCTGTTGTTATGACATCCCCTCCAACATTATATCTAATAATGGTGGATCACTTAAGAACAAAGATGTGAAATCAATTTGTTCTCAATACCACATCAAACAAAATTTCTCTACCACCTACTACTTGCAAGGCAAAAGCTAAGGCTTTTAATAAAACCATTGTCAATATTCTAAATAATATTATCAAGGACATTAGCTGTAATTGGCACTTGCATCTATTTAACACCCTCTAGGAATATCATACCACATTCCATACTCCAACAAGAGCTACACCGTATTCATTTTTTTATGACACTGAGGTCATTCTTCCTTTCAATTTTGAGTTGCCTTTTTTCTAAATTTCATTGTAGCACATCATCGATGATGAAGATTACATATTAGCCTGCTTACAAGAGCTAGACCTACTTGATGGTAAATGCTTGGCTACCCTAAATAATATTTAGGCTTATCAAAACAAATTAAAAGGCCAATATAGTAGGCATGTTAAGCATCATGAATTCAAGTTTGGTGACCTGGTGTTAAATGAGAATCAAAAGAATTTAAATGTTAAAACCAAGAAAAAAGGAAAGTTCCAACCAAAATAGTTGGGTCCTTATGTAGTTGTTTCTAACTATGATTTTGGAACATATAGGCTCACCACACCAAAGGGAGATGAACTTGATGAACCAATGAACCAATGAACAAAATTCACCTCAAACATTTTTATGCTAGAGGGAATCAAATTATTATCTACAAGGATCATCTAAGTTATGCCATATTATACCCATTATTTGTATTATACCCCCTTACAATTATATCATGCTAGTAAATCTTTTCATGCTAGTTCTTTTTACCTAAACCAACCTATCACACTTGACCTTGGTTCTAATTCATTTTTACTTTAGACACATTCAATGGTTGATGACAAATTCAATTTTGTTAGTTGTTTTAGAATTAAATGTTTGAATGGCAGTATATGAAAGTAGTATGATAGTGGTCTTGGTAATTGCATCCTTCATTTGTTTTTACCTTCCCACCTCATGCTACTAATTATAACCACCTATGAGAAAATTATTACCACTAATCCTTTGTTATTTTTTCCTAATTATAACTGCCTATACACAAATTAGGAACAACACCTTTACCATACATTTTCACATCACCTTGTCATTATTATTATCATTTACCTTGCCATTTGTCTTTCCCTAAACTTATTGATACTTATTCAGATACCTTTTATGTAGGTATAACTACAATGATTTGAGGTCCTACAAAACTATGTAGGCAACGCTCGATTCACATTGAGGTTAGCTAATTCACCCCTTTGCTCTGCTCTCACTATTTTCTGATCATTTTAAGTTTATATACTCTCACCATTTTGTGAGCATGCTTAAGATATTCTCTCACCACTTTGTGAGTTAAACCATTCTATATCTTGTAATTATTAATTGAGTTGAGATTCTTACAAAATTCTAAAAACATTTAAATAATTCAAAAACTTCTAAACATTTATAAAGAGCTAAGAAAGTTTTAAAAATCATAAAATCATGAAAATTGGCTTAGAATTTCCATGAAAGATATAAAACCATCAAAAAAATTTGGGATGGGCCATCTTATCTATTTGGTTTCATTTCTAGACCACCCTAGTCTTTTTTCTCCCATTTATGGGAGAATTATATCTGCTTGAGGTCTACATGGACTATGTGGCAAGCACTTGGATATATGAGATATCTCAAGATAGCTTAATCACACCTTCCTTTATTTTTTGACCACTTCTTTACCTTAAGGACTTTAGGGCCCCTAATGATTTCATGAGTAACCACTTGTCATTTAATTTCCATGTCCTTATTGGCCTTAGTCGTACACTCTTATCATTTTATGAGTTGATATTATGAGCATTGTGCATTCAAATTTTATGCATTAATAAAGACTTGGCTCTTCTTATGCTCTTTCCACTTGGTGAAAATTTTAAGTTTGATCACTCTCACTATTTTACGAGAAACTTCAGTTTATGTGCTCCTCATTTTATGAGCTCATTCTCATTCTAAGCCTTAGATTTAGTAGACATTATAAATTACCAATTCATTTAATTTTTGGATACTCGTATCTTATTTTTTAGTATGATTTTAGCCTAAACCATACTCTTACACTTGTATGATTTATTTATGTTGACATTTTATGATTGGGCATCATCCCTCTCATTTCTCATGAACTCACCATTTTTTGAGGTCATTTTTATTTCCCTCTATAATTCAAATCATGTTTTCTTATCATTCATTTTCTTCTATCCCATATCTTGGGAGAACTATATTTGGTCTAAAGTTCATGTTGGAACTTATGCCTATGGAACTATGTAGGCAGTGTCCACTTGCCTAGTGTATCTAAATTTAGATCAACTACCCTTTCTTTTCTTCTATTCCTTCCATTTTGTTTGTTGTGTTTCATTCTCTCATATAGCCTAAAGGCAATGTTCTTTTTGGTGTCTTATTTGTGTAGCTGTTTTTTTTATGACCTAGGGGCAATATTTTTTATTGTATTTATATCATTGTTCTCTATAACCTAGGGACAACCTTATGCCTTTGTTCCTGTGTTATTTTACCTTTGGCATTGCTACCTAGCTTAGAGATCACCCTGCCACCATGAGTAACACTTCTATTACACATGCATAAATAATTTGTTTTTTGTCTTTACTAACATTATGATTAACCATTGTTTGTGTATTGTTGTTTATTTAGCTTTGTTTATTTTTATTGTGTTTAGAATAGTTTGTTTACTATATTTTTATTTATTTTATATTGTTTTGTTGTTTTGTTTTATTTGTTTATAGTTTTGTTTGTTTTATTTGTTGTAGATTTTTTTATTTTATCTATATTTATTTTTGATGTTATTTGTTTGTTTGTTTATTGGTGTTTTGTTTGTGTATTTTGTTGTTTTATTTCTTGAGTATTGGTTGTGTTTGTTTAGTTGTTTGTTCATGTGTTATTTGTTTATTTATTTGTCATTGTTTTGTTTATTATTGCTTTGTTGTTCATTTTTATTTGTGTTTTGTTTATTTTTATTTGTTGATATTTTGTTGTGATTTGTTTGTTTTTGTTTTTGTTTTCTTTATTTTGGTTTATTTGTCTTTTGTTATTTGTTTGTACAATTTGTTTATTGCATTGATTTTGTTTATTTATCAATTTCATTTGTTTGCTTTTATAGTTTGTTTATATTCTGTTATTTATGTTTATTTGTTTGTTTTTATTTATTTGTATAGTCATACTTTGTTTATCTTTATTTGTTTTGTATGTTTTGTCTATTTATTTGTTCTATGTTGTCTGTTTGGTGTTTAGTTCATTTGTATTTTGTTTTTTTATGTTTTATTTGTTTTTATCTATTTTTTTAATTTGTTCCTTCATTATTGTTTTTTCATTTTATTATTGTTTTTGCCTTCTTTCTTTCTTTTGTTGTTCCTCAATTGTCATAAGATTATTACATATTATTTACACTTAAGTTTTGATTATCTATATCATGTATTTAGGTTGTGAATTTTTGTATTTAGTCTTACAGTTGGTTTATTTGTTATATTTACACTTGGGATTTGATTGTTCATATATTATTCCTAAGTTGTTTATATTTATATTTAAACTAAGATTTTCATACTTAGGGTATATGTTGTCATTTTAGTTGTCCATAACTATCATGCATAATATCAAAAATTACAATTAAAAATGCAAATTAAATCTATCCTAGCAATGCAGTGGTAGTATTTATTTGATATATCAAAACCAACCAACTACCTAAACACATGCCTAAATCAACTAAGTAATAAACAAGAGTAAACATGATTTATTATGTGTTTATATAGACGTGCATCTTTGAATAAGAATAGATATGAGTCATATAACATAATCAGATGATAACTAATATAACATATCATAAACATGGTATAAGCAATAAATAAATAGATTGTACATAAGCATCAACATTAACAATGTTAAACATACATAATGTTAATCAATGATAAACATGAGATAAACAAGATAACAAGCATGGTATCATATAGATATCACAGGAATATCATATGCATGTACTTTTGTGCACTCTAGGAAGTGTATTTTTCACATCTATGGTTTGTTTTGCACATCATTTGATCCTATGTGCCTTATTTTTTGGTCGTATTATAACCAAACCATATTTTTAGGCCTCCCTTGAGACCCATTTAACAACATGATTTTTAACCTATATCCCATGTTTGTTCAAACATGTATCTTTGAACTCACATTTTAGGCTATAAATGTGTTTTTATCCTTTACGAGCTTATTTTCAATATATTTTACATATCTTTCACATAAGTTACCCTTGCCAATTTGGCCTGTTGTGGAAAATTCTCTTTTTTAATCAATCAATGAACTATTTTGCCTTTCTAGGATAAACTCATTTTAAATCACATGATTTAAATGTACAAATCATTATAACCACCTTGGATAAAATCATTATTTTTACCTACTCCACCCACCCTTCCAAGATAAATGCATGTCACTGATTATAACCACCTTTGGGTAAATCAGTGACCCACATTCTATTCCTAATGATAACCACCTTTGAAAAAATAGTATTTCCCATTCCATTCTAGATTATAACTACCTTTGGGCAAATCAATGTTTCCCATTCTATTTATGATTATAACTGCCTTTTGTCAAATCAATGTTTCCCATTCCATTCTTGATTATAACCATCTTTTTATAAATCATTGTTTCCCATTTCATTACTGATTATAACTATCTTTGGAAAATTAATATTCATCCCACTACCCTATTAGGGAAGTATTCATGCCATTTCTTATAAATACCTTTGGAAAAACTAGTGTCATACTCATTATAACTAATTATAATCACCTTTGGTCAAATCAATTACTCTATTGCCATTACTATTTATAATCACCTTTGGTCAACTCAGTAATTCCACCCCCATTGCTATTAGATTGCATCATTTTCTTGATTTCAAGGGAACATTTTGATGACTTTTTTTTATTGCTCACTTCCTTGATGAGGCATCAAAGGCTTATCAACCACCCTTTGGGGTATGAACCATTTAACTTAATGAATTTTTCAATCTTTGAAAATATGTTATTATGCTTGTGTCCCTTAATACCTTATCAAATAGGGAAAAACTATAGACACTTAATTTTGACCACTTTCATGTCTAAATTCAAATTTAGCTTAATTTTTGGCAAATGACAAAGTCTAAGCCTAAAAATCAACTGAATTGGTCAATTTTATCTATATAAGGTATTTAATTACCCAAAAATATGACAAGGTTAGTTTATTTGGTTTATTTCCATGAATGCACCAATAACCTACTTTAATTTTAACCCTAGTCAAATTATGACCTAGTAATTTGACACATTTGTCTTGTTGATCTATTAATTCATAACATTTAAAATAATTACCAAAATCCAAAAATCACTAAGCAAGATTAATTGCATTGTAAATCTTAATTAACTTACCTAAATAAAATTTCCAAATCAAATTAGTGAATTTAATTTATCAAAAAAAGAATTTTTAGCCAAATATGAAATCAAAGGTCAAAAGAGTTACTAAAGTGATTTATTATTTTCAAAATATTCCAAAAATTATGAGTCACAATCTCAAAAATATCTAAAATTTAGGTGTCAAGATTTCATGAGTACTTTGACCCAACCCAGGGTTAGCATGACTCAACCTAGGTCATTCTTAGACTCAACCAAAGTTAGAATTTAACTTAACCTTCCTAGGGTTAGAGTTAGTTCTTAGAGCTATAAATACAAGTTCCCACACCATAGGCTAACAAGATTTTTTGTGTAAGGTTATTCAACTAGAATACCTTCAAGAATCCATTGAGAGTAGTGTTATAATGCCCAATTTATGCCAAGCTTCACACCAAGACATAAGTGACCATTGGAGAGATGTTACCACCATATAAGAGCATTTATAGAAGACTCTAATCATCATAGACTAAGTACAAACATCCTTATGCCAACAAGCAAGCATCAAATTTGACAAAGGAGTTAAATTACTTGCATTATTTTTATCTCTATTTTATGATCTTGCTTATTATGTTATGTTCTCCCTACTTTTTAGGCAAGAGTGTTTAGTCCTAGTGTATTGTTGTGATTTATTTTTATAATTTGGACTAAAAAGGGACCAATATACATTTTTTTTGCTCTTCAAACTCCTAAGATACGCATTCCAACTTTAGTATTGCTTTATCTAGATATTGAACATTGTTACTCTTACTCATATTTTTTGTCTACTATTACTACTTTAGACTCAGTATATGTGCATCCTATCTCTTACATAGATTTGTTTTTCATATTCATGCATACTTTCATTTCTATTTGATCTAATTTAGATTTGATTGTATTTCTTTGCTTATTCTATTCAATAGCATTTGAATATGTCATTTTTCTTTAGCTCTATGCCACTTTAGTTCATGGTATGTATGTTTTAGACATGTGTCCATGTCCTTATGTGTTCCTATCTTGATTATGTATGTGGACATTTAAAAATATCCTTATATGTGGATTTAAGCCAACTTGTTTGTTTCTTTTGTATGTGGGCATTTGAACATGTCTTTGTATGTCTTGTTTTCTTAGTTATAGTGACATGTGCCCATGTCCCTTGTATTGTGGCCACTTGGCATAATTTGTGTGCTTCATGTATTTTGTATGTATGTTTTCTTATATGTGTCATAGACATGACACTTGTCTTTACTTATTAAACACTCTAGTTTTTTATGCCATGAGGGACCTCATACATCTACCCTCCTAATTAGATGTCATGATGGACATCATGTCCCATGCCCATAGCTAGCTACTCAATTCTACTTAGAATTATTGTTACATAAATTAATTACATCTATATTGACACCCTTGTGTAATGATAGACACAACATAAATCTTACATTTTGATGTTATGTATACACATTATATTAGATTATCATACAGTTATCATATATGCTTCAACTAGCATACATCTAGCAGAGCTTTTTATTTTGATGATATTTATTTCATAGGTTTAACAACTACCCTAAAAAGAGGGGGTACTCATAGGGGTTTGCCATAGAGATCAGACTCCTATATTGCACTCATAGAATATTTTTTAGCACACATGGACAGTTATATAAAATCAAACATAAGTAAACATAAAATAAAAATAGTTACTCAGAAAAGAGTACAGTTACATAAAATTTAGACCAAAATGACATTAGTTCCCAAATGGGGACACTAGTGCCACATAGAACTATTGTCCAAGATATGGTGCTACTATCTAGTAGCCTCAATTTTAGAACTTAGATAGGTCAAAATAGCATTATAGGTACAATACAAGTTTACATATATTTAGTTACAAGTTTATCAATTATACTCACTTTTTGCTCAAATTTATATTTGTTTTCTCAAATTAATTTTAGTTTACTTATATTAGGAGCATCATGTGTGTCATGACCATTCCCACATTTAGTATAGATACTCAGATACATTTTATTACAACTAAATCTAGAATCCATATGCTCAAATATTAAATTTCAGGGCATGTACATGGCACATTATTTCCATATGCTCAGTTACACATTGGATGTCATTATTTATGATGTATACACACAACATCATATTCTAGGTTGTCACTAGTTTTATGTCTTACTCCATCTTTAATGGTTGTCATTCCTGAGTGGCCCAGAGCTGCATAATGTACCTAAGTAGCCATAGATATAACATACATAGTTAGATATACTTAGGCATTTTTAGTACTTTATGTAGTTCATTTTCAAATGCATCTACTACAAATTGGTGGGAAATGATGGATTAATAGCCTACTTGAGTTATTGATCTACCCACATGAGAGGGTTACACACACTATCAATCTAATCTAAGATATTCACAAGTCATGATCCACCAAGAAAGGGTGGATAATGATGGATTCAAAACTGAATTGAGTTATTGAGCCACCCATACATGAGGATTGAGCAAGATATCAGCTCAGTCCAAGCTATTCACTAATTTATCAATATATACATGTGTACACACAAGTTGTCACCAGGTGCATGCATTATTTTACATACCTAATGAGGTGTATTCATTCTTTTCCTCTTCCCCATATCTTGACTTAGTTTTACATTTTTACTCAACATAGTATTTCTCTTTTGATATCTCTTAAGTAAGGATTGATTCATACATGTTTCATTTATAGAACAATGCATTAGATCATGTTTCACAGACATAGATTCAACTTCACATACTCATATCCATCTTCACAAGCATGACTTCCTAGGTAAGTTCAGGTATGCATATTTTTCCTTTATACTAGTCATTTCACGTTGTTGCATTTCTATCATAAAATGGGGGGGGGGGGGGGGGGGGGGGGGGGGGGTTAATCACTTAAAAGTGGTGTTTTAGTGTTAAGAGTGATACTTGAGACTACTTATCTTTAGATTAACCCTAGACCTATCCTAGAGCATATTATCACACTTATCTAGCCTTGATGTGGGCCATAGGCATCCCTAGTCAGTTCAAATATAGTCTTAGACCCTCGTTTCTAGATCCTAGACCTTTGTGCCTAGTATTCTACCAACTTGATATTAGTGCCATAAAAAAACAATAAAGCCGCATGGTGCTAGTGTCCCCAAAATGGTGCTTGTGTCCTTTATAATAACTTTCCTATAAGAATATATTTTTAAAATCAAAAACCTCATAAGGTATGCCTAAACATCTTATATTATCTACATAATCAATAGAACACTATAAATACAACTTTAATCCCTATATTTATTAGATGGAAATCAAATATAAAATATCTATTCAAACACAAAACATGTTGAATAAAATTAAGGTTATCAATCTCTATTATGCCCTACTTTTGCATACTACCATCTAGATTATCCCTAAGCTTAGATTTTATAAATTTCTAATCTCAAGCACACTCAACGCACTCAAGGTCATTATCATACTAGTTTCATTTGAATTTACACCAGTACTTAGGTAGGGATAACTACATCAGGCTTGATCCCTCCTCTGAGTATTGGTATGTAGGCACCTCTCTTCACAGTGGGGTGTTTAGGATGTCCATCCTATCCTACTAACAAACACACTTTTCATCTCATACCCTAATTGTATGTAGGATTAAGGTTTGCGCCATAAATCAGTCATTATAGGTATAATATAGATTTTCACAATTCATGCATGCAAGAACAAACCCCATAAATCTAAACACAGCTGTACCTAAAATTTTAGGATAGTTCTGCATAGAGGACACTAATACCAATATCAAGACACTAGAACCACATAGTGCTACTATTAAATTATTTTTCCACTTTCTATGAGGGGTTCTGACATAGGAATCTAGTTGATGACACTCAGACTCGCTTCCATCTCAAATTCTAACACTCAGATCTACTTTATCATGTGTTTTCTAGATAAGCCTTTATTTACACTATTTAGTACTATTTTTAGCAAATTTAAAGTTGGTCAATTTTATAAATAATTAGTGGTTCTAATTTATGCATATTATTCTCTAATTTAGTCTACTCAGTGTTTTAATCAAATATAGGATTTACATAAGTTAAACACTAAAAGGTTAAAATGATACCCTATAAATAGGATAGTGTGGCTACTAGAATGATGAAATCCTCTTTAATTAGTTACTTTATGGCCATATTTACTATTTATGACTAGGATCAATATATCTGAGAGCCTACAAAGTAAATACACACTTGACTAATTATACCCATTTTTCTTGCACCTTTATCATTTCACTAGCATGATCAATTTTTTATTAATAATAAGTTGAGTATTTATTATATTCACGTTACATATATTCATAATCTACCACTTTATGAGGGTAAAATTAATATTGAGTATCATTTATGTTCATTCCATGCAGTATGCTCGGATTATGTTTATAACAAGAAATTACTTACCAAGCTCTTTCCAAGAAGTCTCAAAGATTATTCTCTTTGATGTTTATATGATTTCCCACTTCAATTATTTAGAACATTCAACCCATTTATAAATCAATTTTTATCTCACTTCTCAATCAATATTGGTGAAAATTTATCATATGCACAAATTTTAAAATTTAAACAAGGGTCAAATGAGCCAATTAGCAAATATATTTTTTGATACAAGATAACATTCATAAAGATGACAAACTCTATGGTAGATAATGAATTATAAGATATTTTCTCTCAAATATTTTTATCATCACTCCAAGAATCAATCATGTTTGATAAATTTAAATCCTTTAATGAGCTATGTCATATAGTCAAGGAAAGAGAAGTCAAATTCATATCATTAAACAAGTTAAAGTATGCACCAGGTGCTCCATCTACTTCTAACGTCAAGTTTCAAAACAAGCCAAATTACAAACTTAAATATAATAAAAAATAAGAATAAAATAAAAGTAACAGTTAATGTAATATCAAACCCTCAAAAAAGCTCAAATTGGCAGCTCCACCTAAGATGTAATTCAAAGTGTTACCACAACCTCCTCACATTTTATTACAGAAGTTAATTTATTTAATCTCTTATCTCTACCTCTTCAATTTGATCTTGATTTGACTATTACTTAACCTAATGACTTTGATAGTAATGCATATTGTGATTGCCATATATGCATCAAGCATTATGCAAATAAATGTTATAGGCTAAGGCATCAAATAAAAATCTCATCGATGATAATACTATTGAGGTAAGCACACCCATAGAAGAAGTTGGGCCAAAATAGAATGACAATGTAAATCTAAAAATATTCAATAATCCTTTCCCAAATCATGGTACACTAAAAAATACCAATAATTTAGAAGTACATAATGCATACCATACACATCCTCCTCATAAGAATATGGACATCCAATATATGGAACCATTAGAACATTTATAGGGACATTAACATAACATCCAATGATCACATTTAATGATAATGAAATCAATGATGATGATATAGATAGGTTTACACTCTTTATTAGAGCATTTATTAACAAGTAACCTATACATAG
Organism: Torreya grandis; assembly: GCA_037957365.1. Classification (NCBI taxonomy): domain Eukaryota; kingdom Viridiplantae; phylum Streptophyta; class Pinopsida; order Cupressales; family Taxaceae; genus Torreya; species Torreya grandis. Next base: position 2,513,599 of record JARHVA010001446.1, on the reverse strand, counting down.
TGTCATGATTAAAAATGGATCAAGCAAAAATGCATGCACTATGACACTCCTATACAATTTTGGATACATGGAAAAATATTTACAAGCTACATAAATGAGTAGACAAAGCATTTAATGGACATACATAAGATACTTTGGGACATATAGTGTTACCTCTCCAATTTGATTTAGAAATAATGGCTACACCATTTCTAGTATTAATGAGCACAAGGGTCTTCAATATGTTAAAAGGATGATCCTTTATATAAAATAATTACATAGTAATATCTATAGTGCATAGATGCCTCAAGTATATACATTATAATTAAGTAGTCAAATCTCAAGGCATCCCATATGTGTACCCTCTATAGTAAGTGGTAAGTCCTCCCTCACCCCCACCACCACCATAGTTAATTGTGGAACCTATTTAAGAGCACTATCAAAATACAATTATGGCACCTACTAAACAATACAATGCAAAGATAATCATTGAACCTATTCAAGAGCATGATGTAAATTTAATTATGGCACCTATATAAAATCCTTTTATACAACTAGTCAAAGGGGAAAATGTATACCTCCCTAAGCATCAAGCTTCATATCAAAGAGCTATACAAGGTTAAAAAAAATTAATTGTCTTACAATGCATCCTAAGGTAACTTCTTAGAAAATTTATTGTTTTCCATAGTGAACAAAGGTAGTTATACAAAATGCTTCACCAAGTCTTGCACTTTATCTAGTTACACATGTGGAAACCAATTATATAAGTAGTTATCATGATAATTATGATATATCACTTGATTTTTTTTTAGATTTAGATACATCTACATGTAGCATTCCTCATCTATGGAAATTTAGTGTTCAACTCTATGATCCAAGCACACACTATGGTCTTCCTATTGAGAGCATCATAGTGTAGTTTATTTTGAAAAATATTTTAGAAACATAAAATAATAAAATATATAAAAAATAAAAAAAATTGATATTGAAGAAATAAAAATATATAAAAACTTTCAAAATATTCTCAAAAAAATTAAAATCGGGACATGAGCATGACATGAGATGCTAGTTAATTTACATATATTATCTATCATATATTATAGTAAATAGCATATTATTTTTTATACACACATGCATTTAAAAAGGCATTTGAGTGTGAATTAGGACATACATTATATTTTCACTCTTATATGTTGGATTCCCTTCTACCTAATGACCATGCCTATGTTAGGGGAATATAAATTTTAAAGGTTGCATTATAGAAAGTTCTATTTATGACCTAAAATGCAATGTTAAGTTACATATCTTATAAGTGTATTTCTAACCACTCATATTTTACATTGTGATACTAGATATAATACTTTACTATAATATGAAATTGATACTTGTGAATGGTATCAACTAGTTTTCACTTTTTCTATATTCATTCGATGTTATTTACTTTCTTGCATGATAGGCTTAACATTTATTTATTATTGTGTGGCCCTTGATCCTTGTGTGAAAATTTATTAAACATCTTTATGATATCATTTCTTGTTATGTAAAACAATTGAACATGTCCACTGCTTGTGGCCCTTGGCTTTATGTGTGAAATCCTTGCTTGTTACAACATTTTAACATGCCCCTTGTATGCATCCCTTAACCTTATTGTATAGTATTTTGTGACATTATTGTGTGTTTTTATTTTATGTTTGTTGATTTTGTTTAGTGGTGCCATGATCTCTATTATGCACTCTTAGGGCATAGTCTACATTAAAAATGCTTACTTTACTACATACCTCATTGCTAAATCTATCAATACATAAAACTTTGTATTCCTTGCACTCAATATGTTACATACATGGTTTAATAAAAAATTGAATTTTCTATGATAACATACTCTCCAATATGTCAACATAATATTATATGATCATATCATTATCACATGATACAATTAACTCTTTTTTTGAGATGAGTGACTTACAGGATACATCCCTCATCTCAAAAGGGGGCATCATAGTGGGATTGTCTTAGAGATCTAAACCTCCATGAATAAGATTTGGGACAAAATATAGGTTCAAAATTATAGAATAGATGTTTTAAAAATACAGAGTATAGGTTTTCAAATATTCAACTAATACAAAGATCAAATTCTACAATAGAATACATGTTTTAAAGATTTAAAGTGATTAATATATCAAACATATGACATATATGAGCACATTAATATAAATTTTGGGGAAATATGACATGCATATGCACTCATTTTTTTAAATACTTAAATCACAAACACTTGAATGTATATTCATGGGCATATACAAAACAATTACAAGTTCAAAATACATTTACAATTGAGCATATAGATGCATAACATTTTATATCATTAACACATATTCAGAGTGGGCATGATACTCATCCATACTCAAGCTTATTCAAATATTCAAAATTTAGAGTTTTAAAGTTCAAATTTTTAAAATTCATAGTTCTGAAATTCAAAGTTTCAAAGTTCAAAGAGCAAAATACTCAAATTCAAAGGAAAAATATTCATTTCAAATAAAATTCTATGAGAAATGTGGTTATGATGGGGGCATGAATACTCTTCATTCTCTTTTGATCATAAAAAATATAATCTAGATCAATGCACAGTAGTGTGGTTTGAATTTATACAAGTGATGTACATTTGATTATAGTGACACTCAAAAATATTGGCATCACTTCTAGTGAATCTAGCATGGTTTCAATTTTTTGGGTTAGTACATTGGGTACTAATCCTTATTCATGAGAGTTGAGATAATGCTTCTTTATAACTCAAGAGGTTGATTAGTTTTTATAAATTTGGACTTGATCACTCTCAATTCACCATTGATTCAAAATTTTCAAGTGCTGTAATAAGGGGATATAGTTCTCCACCATCAATTATAGGTTACATGGAAAATTCAATTTTACCTACACATAGGTTTATTCCTTCCTTGATCTCTTTTCAATATTTAAATATAAGTTTTTTCAAATTTAAAATCCATAAATGACTACTTCATGTGTTGTTGTAGGTTTTGATAAATTTGAGGGTCCTGCACAATTGAAGTATTTGTTCAAAGATAAAGTGTCTTGTACATGCTCAGGTTCAACTCTTTCTCCTTTATTCTAGAAACTATATTTCTACAGTAAAATAGGGAAACTTTAGACACATAAATTTTGTCATAAGTACTTTAAAATGGTAATTTTTGACACATTATAAACCCAATGAATTATGCACAAATGCATGATTCTTATTCGTCATTCTTATAAGCTATTTTCCTATATGTGAGATAAACCCTTTATTTTTTATTACTACTACACAAAAACTTAAATGTAAAATTATCAAGTTGTCTAAAATCACCTTCAAGTTATCTCTAAATGAATACAACTATCTATGATCCTTTTGGACAAATTTATGCTAAGAATATAGGAGCATAGTGCACTCTTACCCACTTATGGCAGGCGTATCTCACTCCAAATAATGGCTAATTTCCTAAATTCAAAACATCATTTTGGGTCTTCCCACATGTCTCACATGGTTGGATAAAGTAAATTGTCAAAAGATTCACCTATAAATACATGTTAAGAATCACTCATTATCTGTATTGTCTATTTACTTGGTTCAAACATATACAGTTCTACACATTGATAAAATATACCATATTTTGCCCAAATTTTGAATCACTTATAAGGGATAGCCATAATCCAAGTCAATATCTTACTAAAGCAAGTCAAGATCTGTAATTATCAAAGTCATCTTTTAGTTGCATACACATAGTCAAAGAAGTACAATTATAAATTCACTCAAGGTGTGTTAACTAAGTGGAATTGATTTCCCTCCTTGAATTATAAGATATATAGGCAACATTCAATCATCAAGAGGGTGATTAAGGTCAGCTCAACATATTACACTCCCCTCTTTTTTTGAAATTTATCAATATATTAAAGTGCCCTATAGGTTTCAAATACAAGAGAAGATAAACAATTATTTATGTGTGGTCAAATCCTAATTGGTATATCTCATATTACCTAACATTTATAGGCATAACAGGCATAGTGAACAATTTTTACACAGTCAACCAAGATAAATCCATGATCAATAGACTCAGGTGCACTATGTCATTTTCCATCTATGGTAGACATGTTTAGAAATATCTTTTGCCTCTACCTCTGATCTATCATTTCTAGAATTTTATTTTCTCTATCTTTCTATGTTAGTAATTTTTCATAGTTAGTTGCAGTCAAAAGTCTAAAATGTACTACATCACTATCACTTATATCAATTTGTTAAGAATAAAAACACTTAAATCCAAATCTATTATTACCATAAACCAGATCTAAAGCTATACAATAACATGCATCACAGAAACATTCCTTAATTCACCATTAATATGAAAGTATAAATGAGAGAAAGAAAAAAATATAGATAACATAGATATAATGTGGTTCACCAAATATATCATACATCCACCAATGAAATTTCTCAAAAAAATCAGTAATCTAAAACAAGATTACAATGAACTCTCATAGAGAGAGAAAATCTCCTATAGAAAGTGTTGCACAAAAACTACCCTTTCACTTGCACCTACACAATGTTGTATCTCATAAGTTGCTAAACCACAACCTGTAATGAACACTTTCACTTTGAAAAACACCTATACTTTGACTCTCATCCTCAAATCCACACCCTACAAATAAACCATCAACCTCTAAAGGCCACACCATACCTTGTATATATAGTAAAATAAATACAATCACAAAAGGAGGAGAAATGTGCAATGCTTATCCAAGATAAGAATTATACAACATGTGATAACCCTCCACCTCATAAAGCTTATCCAAAATCTCTCCCAAGGAGGAACATGCCACATTCATCTCTCCACCTTCTAAGGGCACAATTTCCCAAAAAAATGTGATCTCAACCAATTCCACATAATAATGAAGGTATAACATATTCTAAGAAATAACCAATCTCCTTAAAAATAAGGAAGATAGACCCACTTCCAATAAAATATGAAATCACATGGAAATAAATATCTAAAAATTAATTCCACAAAATATGAAATACATAAAAATTAAGAATATAAGGAATATTACACTCACATGTAGAGAACATGAAAATTATGCCCCCCACCCCCACATATCCTTGGATCTCTTTAGGCCCCCAAAATTTATTTCATATGGTCATGTGATAGCCCCAAAGGGCTCCACACTCAACATCACATAGTTAGAGGAGCACAATTATAGATTCACTCAAGGTACATTAGCTAAGTGGACTTGATTTCCCTCCTTAGATTATTAGATATATAGGCAACGATCGATCATCAAGGGGGTGATTAAGATTAGCTCAACCCATTACACTCCCCTCTTTTTCTTAAAAGTTATCAATAAATCAAAGTACCCTAAGGGTTTCAAATACAAGAGAAGACAAATAGTGATTTATGTGTGGCCAAACCCTAATTGGTATATCTCATATTACCTAACATTTATAGGCACAATAGGCATAGTCATCAATTTTTACATATTCAACCAAGATAATTCCATGATCAATAGACTCAAGTGCACTTTGTCATTTTCCATCTATGGTAGACATGTCCAAAAATATCTTTTGCCTCTACCTCTAATCTATCATTTCAAGAATTTTATTTTCTCTATCTTTCCATGTTAGCAATTTTTCATAGTCACTTACTGTCAAAAGTCTAGAGTGTACTACACCACCATCACTTATATCAAACCTATCCATATTGTGTTCATGTTCCTATTTTTGATCCTAAGACTATGCAATCACCTCTTCTTTGATTTCTACTTACAAACAATCAGAATAGTCAAAAAAATTAATGTGTGAACTAAGTATATTTCTTCTTAGTGTTTTTCTAAAATACAAAAATTATATATTTAGTTATTTTTTAAAATTATAATAGTTGATTATTGTATAGTCTTAGCATTTTTATATATTTAAAATTTTACACTATTAAAACATATTACAAATTTATTTGTTTTATCAAAAACACGTAAAATAGTTTATAGGTTCTCCTTTATAAGCTAGGTGTAATCTATCTTATGTTGTCATCTTAAAAATATATTTGTGACCTTATAAATTTGTATAGAGGAGGAAAATAGAAAAAAACATAAATTTAAAAAGCTAAAAAATCAAAATCAAAAGGTAAAAACATTTCAAATGTTGATCACATACAAGACATGATCAAATGAATTACATGCCACCTACCTAATTGAATCTCAAACCTGATAATTAGCCTCATTGTAAATTTTTAGGTCAATTAGAGAGTGGTGGCCCAATATACTAGGATAATAGGCCTCATATTGATCATTTGTACCATATTCCTTTTCACATAGGTACTCAATCCTCATAGTTGTCAAAGGTTATTCCAAAATATGGATCTATTATACTAGACATATTGTCTAGGTCAATTTAACTATACTCAATTATGTAATTCATATTTTTAAAACATTATGTAAGACACTTGTTCAATATTTTTCATGAAAAATGAACTATTCATTTAAGTTTCAATGTAAAAATAAATGATGGGATGGTCTAGGCATTCTTGTATTGATGAAGTTAGTAGCTTGTAACCTTTGAAAGTGATTGTTTCATCAAATATGATGAAACCACCAGTATTTTTAGGTGGTGGTTATGTAACCACTGATGTAGATTCATAACCATAAATATGCTTAAAGTGAAGGTTTCATCACCATTTAAAATGTGGGGAGAAGAAATGATTGTATACACTTCCTCTTCTTGGTGATGGTTCATTTGAAGTCCTTGATGGGTTCCAAGGTAGAAAATCATAAATATAGCCTTTGTTTAATGTAGAAACATCATCAAATAATTAAATAAAAAGTCTTAAATATGGATTCACATTGTAAATTGCAAGATTGGGTCCTTATTTTTGTTGCCTCATTGTTTCCTAACTGTGAATGGTTTTTCAAGTTTGTGTTGGATAACTATGAAGTGTCTAAGAAGTGTAAATCAATATTGTGTACAAGATTTGGATAATTTAATAATCAAAACTCTATCCATGAAGGCCATGTTTGGTAGTAACTTATATAATTATTGAATTACATAGTGAAAAGGGAGAGAAATTGCCTCAACCACTAGAATTTCCCACATTAGGTTTCTCCAAATGATATAGTGTGTTTATGTTTTGTTTCATCTTATCTTATGAACCGTTCTTATATTTGTATGTTTTAAATTTTATTTTTAGCACCCATTTATCTTTATTTTAGCATTTAAAGTACTCTAGAATAGTCAATTATCATTAACATAGTGAGCTAGGAATATAGTATCCTTGTTGGTAAAAATTAGTTTAAAATATCCACCTAATTTACAAATTTTATTGGTATTAGGGTAGGTCTAGTATAAATTTTATTCCTTTTGTGTGGTTTTGTGTGTTTGTGAATACATTGTAGTATATACCTGTCACTAGATAAAATGATGTTCATGATCAAAGTATCCTAATTCCATTTTAAGAATACATTTCCACAAGGAAGTGGAAGCAAGAGATCATAGGTATGGTTCATTATGATGAAAAATATGCCCATACAATAAAGAGTGATTTCACAAACATGAAGATGGATTGGCTAGCATCTCTCTTTCTATGAGAAACCTTGGTAGGTTAGAGTCCATCATGGGGATTATCATGGTGAAGTTTGGTGTTTCCATGGTGGCACTGAAAGTAAATAAGGAGGACTTTCTCTAGCATGAGAAGATGGAATAACAACATGGTGAAGATTGGTGTTTCCATGGTGGCACTAAAAGCAAATAAGGAGGACTCTCTCCAGCATGATAATATGGAAGAATAACCTCATCTAAACTAGGATCCACCTCCATTTAAGGGTGAGGAAAATATAGATATTCAACCATATGATAGAGATGTGAATGCAAAGAATCTAGACCATTGACTATCCCAAATAGAGGTATATTTTAGTTTATATTATATTAATGAGAGCCAATAATTTTTTTTACAATGTTAAAATTTACCAATCATGATTTAACTTAGGTTAAAAAATTTGTTCATACCTTGGTTGCTAACAAGCTTACTCTTATTACTAAGTGGGGTGATTTTAAGATGTTAATCAAGAAGTAGTTTTTTCCTATTTGCTATGATGAATATAAGTCCATGTATTGGTAATATCTTAGGCAAAATCAAGGACAAAGCATGCAAGAATACACAAGTAAGTTTTTTGAGAAGGATTTCTAAATGGAAAATATATAGTGAACCATAGCATCTTGATGATGTATGTTGGTGGACTCCATAGCCATTTGAAGAGACTTGTCCTCTTGTCCAACCCTAAGAATGTAGATGAAGCTTGTTATCAAGCTTACAACTTAGAGATAGACAAGAATAAGGCTCCACATACCTCTCAAAAAAATTAAAAGCAACAAGGTGGTTTCAAGAACAAGGGTACAGGGAAAGATAAATGTAATCATAATGTTAATTAACATTTATAAGAAGGATACTAAAAGGCATTGTGGGAACTATGATGTTGATATTCATTCCAAGGAAAATTGTTGGAAGTTAGATATGGAATTGCATCCATTCAAGAAAAATAGGAATTATAAGTTTATGCCCTCTCTCAAATGTGAAGACACTAGTTGCAACTCTGAGGTGGATGGGACTTTGTTTGTACCTCCATCGATAGAGGTATGTTTGGGTAGTGGTGGTGCTAAAAAAAGTGAACTTTATAAGTTTTTCCATATTAAAATTTAGATGAAGAAAACAAAATTGGATGTTCTTTTTTTTACTTGTTCACAAGAAAATTTGATAAGCAAGGAGTTAGCAAACAAATTAGGGATAGAGACTTACAATCATCCAAGCCCATATGTTTTTTGTTAGGTGAAGAAAGGTGTAGACATCAAAGTGAAAAATAAATGTAAAATTAAGTTTGGTATTAATGCACATTTTATTGATGAAGTTTCTTTTATTGTTTTTGAAATATTGGAGTTATATTCCTAAATAATAAAAGGGTTGAGCAATGTAAATCAATAAATATGCAAGAATTAACCTACTAATTTGTGTAAAAAAATTGTAATTTTTCATTTTCTAAATATATTAGGGAGTGAGAGAGATTATAACTTATCTTGTTCTAAGTGATCTAGACTGAGAAAAGGTCTATTACTGGAGGAGCAGGACTGAGAAATAGTCAGAAACAGATTCCTGGACTTTGTTTCTAGGTTAGATAAGAGTGCCAAAAATAGGACACCCTATTGTCCAATGTTGTAGTCCTATTTTGATGTTGTTTTCCTAAGTTTTAAATCTTTTTGGTTTCTATTTAGAATGCCTATGTTACCCTATCATTGAAATTTTAGGGTTTGGGACCTTACGGAGCTCACTATGTGCTTATTTTAATATTCAAAACCCTTAAGAGATCCTGGTGCTTAAACTTGAATGCAAACTTGGGAAAGAAAGAGAATGGGTTAGTGTGTAAAGGATATTCTATATTCACTTCACACCCCATGTGTGGCCACATTGCCTACATATCAATACTCTGAAGAGGGATCAAGCTAATGTAGTTCTCCCATTGAAGTGTTTGGTGAAATTTGTGTATGATAAATGAAACTAGAATGAAAAATTGGATGTGATTCAAATATATATATGGATTGGTGAAATGAATTGAATAGGCTTGAAATAATGTTGCAATTTTGTGTGCAAATAATGGAGAGGAGTGCTTGAGTGTACTTGTTTGTATTCTTTTGTCTCTCTTACAAATGAGTGCCAACCCTTCTAAATAGATTTTGAATGGCCTTTTATAGGGTAATTAATGATCATGGATTAGATGAATTCATGTGAGGTTGATAGGGAAAAATATAAGGATCTAAGAAAATCTAACCGTTGGAGGCCAAAATGAGCGTAGACATTAGCACCAAAAATAGGACACCCTAAATTCTAGTGCTCTTGTCCTATTTGGGCACTGTTGTCCTAAGGGGATGAGACCTAAGGGGATGGTTATGGGCCTGAAAGGAATACTTGGGTCTAAAAGGGCTAAGTCTAGGAAGCTATGGATGATTGGGAATCAGTAGAAGAAGTAGCCTAGAAGGGTTATGTGAGCTAATAGGAGGACCTATAGATTAGGTGTCTTATCCATACTAAAGTTGTACAATATTGCTTTTTAAATGACTAAATTTGCCCCCATTTATTTTAGTGATATATCAAAGAAAAATACTAGGATAAAGGAAATAATAAACATACCTATAAGGGTGAATCTCATGAAGTTGTGTGATGTTGGATGTGCATAAAGAGAGCACACTGTGAATTGTGAATCTAAAATGAAAATATAAAGTAGATCAATTCTTACTAGATACATTATATCTAAAATAAGAATGTACAAAAGTTGAATAAGAGGAAAAAAAGGAATGAATACACCTCATCAAGTACATGAACCAATATAAAACCTATTGTGAGTTTGGAATGTGCTAGATGATGCTGAGTGTGTGTTGAATCAAGAGTAATATCATGAATAGAGATCAATATCAATTCCCTAGAAAGTGGCTCAAAAATTCAAAGATTGTCCATTTTGCTCCATTGTCATAAAATATGTGAATCTAATGAATCATGTGTGTGCTAATCAATGTCTAGACTGTGTGTCTAATCCCTCTAAATAGGTGGCTCAAGAATACAAAGGTTAGCTAGACCTTTGGCTCCATCATTACCCCATGAAGTGAAGCTATGAAGTAATACCGATATAGAACAGATGTCATCTGAGATGGCTTGTGAATCCCATTGATGTGCTATAAATTTGACAATTTGGTTTGGATAGCATGAATAGATCCTAGAAACTAGGCCACTCTTGGCCATTTCAAAAGATGGAGGTAGGGCTTATATGAAAGCCTCTCTGAAACTAATACAAAATGATTATGTGAAATCCAACTCAAGAACTCAGGTACTTAGAAATATAAACTTTTATGAAATTTTAACTCAAATGTCATGTCAACCACCTACAAATAGAATAAGGCATGCAACTACTGAGAATGTATGGGTATAAACTGAACTCAAAAAGAAAAGAAGATCAATGTGTTATGCATATTGCCCCTACTCACTGATGTCTAGAACATGGATTTTGATATACAAGTTATTCCAAATACCTAATATAAAATAAAAGCAAGAACCATCACGTCACACATGATAACCCATTGTATCTAAGAAAATTGAACTAAAACTACTAAATCTGACTGATCTGGAAGTGCAAAAACTATCCCTAAACTAAACTTTTTTCCTATTTTTGGAAACCTTGAGTGTTTTCCTACCTAGATAGGAGTGCCAAAATGTGGGAACCCCTATTTTGGCATTAAATTCCTACTTTGGAACTATTATCTAGAGCCAAATTTGATAACTATTCTAAATTCTCTATTATCTACCTGGTCTATTCTGCTTAGTCTGATGTCTAGATTCTGAACTGGGTGATCTGAATACTGCTATTTTGAATGTTAGGAGGTTTGATCTTAGGACAAATCCCTATTTGATGTCCCCTATTCTAAGGGTGGGAATGATAAACTTGTAATGACTACCCTCAGAACAAAATAGTCTTACAAGTATGTTAAGTTGTATAGATGCAAGATATAACATTGAATATTTGACAAGATATTTCAAGATATAGCAATATTTGAATTGATAAATTGTTAGATCAATAGGGGTATGCCTAGATAGATATAAAAATCTAAGAGCATGTGCATGATACTGAACTAGATTGATAATGTTAGATATTAGTTATTAGTTATCATAATGGGATAGATCATGATGTCCATCATGACATCCAAGAAGCAAGATAAATACATGATTAGAATCATGGCACTACACACAGTCAGGAGCAAAAAAGCATATAAATCAAGAAAAAAGAAGCATGAAGAATATAAAGGTGGCTAGGTGGCCATGTAAACAAGGGACATGGACACATGTCACTCAAACTAGATGATAAGCATGTAAGGCATATTCAAATACCACATACACATACAAGTGGAAGAAGAAAAGTTGGCAACTAGGGCCACAAGCACATGAAAGAGTAAAAATAGAGGACATTGGAAAATGTCCTAAGGCACACACATGAATATGAGCAAGAACTAGAAAGTGAAATTACACAAGCTATGCTAAGTAAGGAATGAAAGTAGAAGGAAGAACTAGAAGATACAAACACATCTAACTAATCAAATCAAAATGTGAAAGTAGGCAAAACATGTGTAGTACAAGAGCAGGTATATGCTAATAAATACGCAAGTGCTAATCAAATCAAAATGTGAAAGTAGGCAAAACATGTGGAGTAAAAGACTAGGTATATGCTAAGAAATACACAAGTGCTAAGTACTAGTGAAATGTTGATGTAGTAATCTATAGAGTAATGTACATCAGCATGATAACTAAGAATGTGTAGTGTAGGAATGACATAACCTAGATGGTGTAGTCATGTAGAAGATGCCCCCAGTGGGTGTGTATGTCAATGTATGTCTCAAATGTAGAAGTAGGAATGCCCCCTCAATGGGTAGAATGAAGGAATCAAAATAGCTAGATGTCACTGCACACACTCAAAGAAGATCAAGGGAAGCATGGTAGTGTAGATAAATCAACATACAATAGCATGAAACAACAAATTTAAATCCTATCATGATAGTAGTAATGTAAACATGGATGATGCATACAATCAATAATGTTTTTGGTATTTTTGTAATTTTTTGAATGTTTTTATTTTTTGAAGTGTTATATTATTTTTGTATTTTTGACAATATTTAAACTATGTATAATCAATTAGGAGATAATATGTACAATAAATGCTAAAAATAAATGATACTAACCGATGAGTCTCATATCAGACTCGTTGTCATGGTGTCCTATATCAAATAATGGGATCGTGCATAATCATGAAGCACGATGGAGTGTCTGAGATTATGTAGCTAAAATCTATGTACATTATAATTTCTATGAAATCTCTAAAGTGAAAACTAAATTTGGGTTCACCCTATGACTCTAAGAAATGGATCCAAATGTAAGGCTCTTAGGGACCTATCTAAAATTAGGATAAGAAGTTCTATAAATAGGTGCTCTCTATGTATCTATATGAGACCATAATGTAACTACTTTAGATGTGAACACTATAACTAGAAGATGTCTAGAATCCTAAAACTATGGGGGTGTATGAACCCTCTATATTGGTGATGGATATTGTAATTGTGGTTGGATTGGAAGTGGAAGTTATACTGAAACTAGAGGAGAAGGTAAAATTGATGGGAAAATTAGAGCTGGTTACTAGAAGCTAGTAGATAGATCTAAATTGGGGAGTTGTGACTCATAAGGAACTCCACCAACTATAATAACCTGATTAGCATGAATGAACTTCATGTATCTATGAATTTTATAAGGTCCTACCCTAAGTTTTTGACTCCATGGTCAACCAAGTAATATGTCAAAAACTCCTATGTTGGGAACTCTAGTGAATGGGATGGCCACCTGTGCAAGACCAACCTATAGTGGAAGGACTATCTCACCCAATGAATCCTGACTATGCCCACTAAAACCACTAATAACTATGTTTGTCAAAGTGATATCTTTCTCTGAATAACCCAAATGCTGAAGTAGTGTGAAGGTGCACATATTAAGACTGGAACCATTGTCAATGAGTATATTGTGAATAGGTTGATTATAAATATGTGCTCTAATAAAAAGTGCATTATAACCTAGATTACCCTCCACAATCTCTTGATCTGAGAAAGATATCAAAGGCTTGGATGGAACTCTAGAATGATACACACCTATCATAACTCTCAAAGGTGTGCCTCAACTGAAGGTGCCTCATATGTAACTAGTGGAGGATGTGTATGTTATGTATGATGAACACCTGATGTGTCCTCTTTCTCTTATTTTGAGCACTCTAAAACTGGATCTAAAAATATTTTCAAAGCTTTATTTTATGTTGGCTTTATCTTTGGAGGCTCAACTAAAGTGGCCAAATCAAGTAGATTGTCATCTATCAAGTCTTGTATCTTATGTCAAAAATTGATACATATATTTGTGGTGTGGCCTAGTGCCCTATGAAAATCAAAAAATGCATGTTGATCATATCCTCATGGAAAAGGCTTTACTAGATCTGTTTCCCAAATAGGAAGGAGAGTGATGAGGTTGCATTCCAATAACTACTGTAAAACCCTAGTTGGAGGAACTAGTAGATTGGTAAATGCTTGATTAGGAGGTGTTGATAGAACCACACATTGAGGGGGATCTGAAGTTGCATTAACTATTGGTTGATTTTGATTCTTATTATCATTGATTTTGACTTTGTATGGGACTTTGTTTTTACTCTTATTAGTTGTGTCTAGGATACTCAAATACTTAAGTTTTCCCATTGAAATTATCTTGACTTCTCATCCCTTGAGTGTATGACACAATTTGGTGAAGGAAGAGAATCTTTTGAACATAATATATTCATGCAATGTTGGTACAAGGCTCTATTTGAAGATGTCATGTAACTCTTGATCAGCCATGGGGCTAGTTAACTTAGCCAGAATAGTTTTGTATCTAAGAACATAATCTATGAGAGGCTCATTTGACCTTTGTTTTTATTTTGTAATCTATGTATATGAGACCTTATCACCAAAGTTGATACTAAAATGTGCTAGGAACATGTTTGCTAAAGGATTTAATGTTGTGATCGACTAATTTGATAGACTATAAAACCACTATAAAGCATAATCCTTTAGGCTCCACAAAAAAAATTTGGTAAGTAGCCACTCATTAGGTACATAATCCAAACATGCTACATGAAATTCTCTCAAATATGTCTCTATATCACCCTTGAAATCATAAAGAGTAAGCTTGGGTTGAACAAATCCTTGTGGTAAGGGTGTAGAAGCAATGTGGCATACCAATAGTGTATACAGAAGAGCAAAAGAATCTAAAGCTTGCGTAGGTCTAGTGGTACCTTGGTCAAGATGTTGCATCTTGGATTGAAGAGATTGTATCTCTTATACTAGGGTTGCAACATCAAGAGATAAGGATGTACTAGCTACAGCGGGTGGCATAGAAGAAGGTAGGGTTGCTATAGGGGGTGGTTGAGACATAGTTTCCCCCGTAGTGTCATTTACAATTGGCTACTCTATGGTTTGAGAAGATTGCACATTGGTTACTTTGTGTTGTTATTTTTGTAAAATTCTAAGCATGTCATTTTGCATATCTAGATGTTTGGTTAAGATTTATTGAAGTTCTCTTTTATCATTTTCATCAGAACTAGTATATTGGGCCATTGGTAAAGTAGGAAAACAATTTGAAATTTTTTAAAATGTTTTTCAATATGTTTTAATAGGCAATGTGCTAGAAATGAAAAGGACTAAATATAAGAAATGAAAAATCCAAAAAATAGTGAATTGGAATTTGCACAAAAAGGATACTAAGTTGCCAAACATGTAAGGTGATACCTCAAGAAGTAGAAATGAGCTAGTACATACAACTAAATATTTTTAAAAATACTCATGTAAAATACTATGATTTATTAATATTGAAACTAATTTTTTGATTTTGATATGTAACAAATTTTTTAGAAAATGATGCAAAAAGTACTAAAGAATAACTGAGAATGTATTTGATGTAACTAGGGTTTTGAAAGAGTTTTTTCAAAATTAGTGAAATAATTTGAAAATTTTCTATGAATTTGTAGAATTTAGGTTGAAAAATTTAGGAAAAATCTAAAAATATTTCTAAAATTAGCTATATATTTTTCCTAATGGTTTGAAAGTGTTTGTATGCAAATAGGACCTAGTATGTGCAAAGTAGGGTTTGGGTGAATTTCATGAAAATATTTCAATTAATTTAAAATTTTCTATTTTTAAATTCAAGAAAAATTAGGAAAATATTGTAAAAAAATTAGAAATAATTATCCCTAGGGTTTCGAGGGTTTTTGTGTGAAAATTCAAAGTAAGTCGGGCTCACCAAATGTTTTATTGATTTTGAAATATTAGAGTTATATTTCTAAATAATAAAGGGGATGAGCAATGTAAATCAGTAAACAAATACACAAGAATTAACCTACTAATTTGTGTAAATAGATTATACTTTTGCCTTTTCTAAATATAGTAGGGAGTGAGAGAGATTAGAACTTAGCTTATTCTGGCTAATCTGGATTGAGACAAGGT